>DWCF01002684.1:0-22808 GCA_018230265.1 Delias oraia | reverse complement strand
AATGAGGTTATCCGCAGCCGAACCAAAGTAACCGACATTGCCCGCCGTATTAGTAAGTTGAAGTGGCAATAGGCTGGCCACATCGCTCGACGAACCGACAACCGATGAGGAAGAAAGGTTCTCGAGTGGCGACGGCGTACCGGAAAACGCAGAGTGGGATGTCCCGTCACGCGATGGAAAGACAATCTCACGAAGGTCGCGGGCAACCGCTGGACCCAGATCGCTCAAGATCGTAATAGGTGGGCGTATTTGGGGAAGGCCTATGTTCAGCAGTGGCCTTGATAGGCATATGATGAAAAAGCCAGCAACACAAAGCTCGGATTGCGAAGTGGTTTTCCATGGGCAGAGGTGATATCTTACAATAGAGGAGACGCGATAAATATATAATAAAGCCATATCTTTAAAGTCTGATTAATATAATAGGAATTTTAAATATATATATGTTATGTAAGTTTTATATAACCTAGTCAACAACAAAGGGTGCCCATGGCCTGTGGTCGACTTATCTCAGACTTTTCAAAGTCGCCTCACAGACGATGCTATGGAACTATTAATGAAACTGATAACATTGAACTTGATAAATGATTACAATGTTTTTTTAGGTCGGTTAGAATAAATAGAGCGTTTTATAAGGCTTTTTGTGCCGCGTTTGTGGAATTAGCTGCCATCAGGGGTAATTCCAAACCAATATGACTTGTGGGCCTTCAAGGAAGGAGCGTACATATTCTTTAAACGCCTTCAATGGCTAGGGGTGTTCATGGGCGGAGAACCGGTTACCCTGTCCTGTGAGCTTTGCCACCGTTTCCTTAAAAAAAATGTGAAACTCACTCTCTCTCAACTCTCCGGCCCCAACGCTGTTGCCCAGCACGGGCATGCCCGCCATCCTGCTATTATCTCACCAACGGCATCATCACTGAAACAAAATATTTATACATATTTAATATAGCGAGAGTGAGTACTTAGTTCATTTTTTTTTACTTTGGTATTGCAGACAATGGAGCAGGTGGGTCTCATCTATGGTAAGAGAACACCGCCGCCCATCACCAACAGCGCTACAGTCCGCGCTTGCTTGTGTTACTGGCTTTTTACACCGCTTAAATATAAAAATTAATTTATTAAATTAAATTAATTAATTAAATTAAATTATAAAATAAATTATTATTTGTCCGGACCGGGATTCGAACCCGACACCTCTCGCTTCATGATACACTTTTAAAACCAGTAAGCTACGAGGCCCACAATACATAGATCGGTATAACGCCATTTAGGCTCTTTTTTTCCTAATATTAAAACTGTAACCTAGTTGCTGGAAGAAGTGTATTACATCATCACGAGAGTTTTTTTATTTAAAATGAATCCTGGAGAGCCAGTTAATTGTGGCGAGGAGTCAAACTACTGTATTATAATTATTATATTACATTAATAAATATTATTTAAAAAGATGTCTTTTCAACTAATAGAAAACCATATCAAACATAGGCCCCTCCCAAAGACGCCCACCTAGTTTTCCGAACGCTGCCTATCCGAATTGGATTAAACACTTTAGTTCTTCATATTAATCCTGTGAAATAACTTCAACTTAATTTATATATTAAATCATATTAAGCAGTACAAATTGATTGACAGCGAACTATTCACCAAGAGCGGAGAATTAGTTTCCTTACCGACGGAGATACTTGGGAAGTTGTATTATTTGCATTTATGATTTACAGACCCAGTTCTACTTGTTTTATGGTATAGAGGACAACAAAGCATGGGTTTCTTCTAATAAGAGACCACCGCCCATGGACATCCGCGCCACTATCGCTTTATCGCCAATAGCGCTTGGATTGTGTTATTTTTGAGCGGTATAATTTCAAGGGCTTCCTAACTTAACGTAACAAATTATTATTTCACGCTGGTATTCTGTCATTCCGTTGTATCATTTCAGCAATTAATGCGTCAGTTTTATTTATAGAAACGGTGGCAAACGAGCAGGAGACTCACCCAGCTCTTCCAGAGCCGCGGGTGCGTTGCCGGCCTTTAAGGAATATATACGCTCCTTCCTTGAAGGTGCTCATGTCAATATGCGTCAGCAAGGCTCACATATAATATAACTCCCCATTTTATATTATATAAGTCTCCTATCACGATGTTTGTTCTTCGAAGCGAATTGAGATATTTTTATGAAATTTTATTTAATATTTTTTTTAATATCACCAATACAACAAACAAAAGAATAACAAAAATTACCCTCACCCGTGAGAGAGTCATGCTGAAGCGTGCTGATGCACATCTTGGGCCAGCTCGGCCGAAGTGATAAACGGCTCACAGTATACTCAACGAGTGTTTCGCTGAGTGAGGATATTGGAGGCCCTTAAAAATTGTCGCTTACGTGGCGTAAAAAGCGGGCAACACAAGCGAACTGTGACGCATTTGTCCATGGGCGGCGGTGTTTCTTCCCATAAAGAAGACCCACCTGCTCCGTTGTCCGCTAAATCATAAAAAAGTTATTATTTCCACAGATGAACAAACCAGTCGTAAAAGAATTAAGTGTTCATTAATATATTGTCAATATAAACCGCTTCTGTATAGATAATAAAGTATTTATTAGTATCTTATCTTTACGCATTCTGTAATATTAAGCTTTTACGCAGATATTTATTCCGAATTCACAAACTCGTTAGCAAATGCAGCATCAGCATGGAACAACATTGAAATGATTATTATTGTATGATATAGCAGATAACGGAGCAGGTAAGACAACACCGCCACCCAAGGGATAACCGCCCCACAGTCGGCGTTTGCTGTGTTGCCGGCTTTTTACGCCGCTTAAGTGGTAGAATTTTAAGGGCCACCGATATCCTCACTCACTCACTCACTGACACATAGTATAAGTACCGTCCTATATCATATACGTGGTATAGAAATACCCGGCCTAATTAGTGCGTCAGCATATGCTTCAGCATGGCTCTCCCACGGGTGCGACAGTCTTAAAACATTTGTCCGCACACTGTCAAGCCCTTCTAGAGACCGAATAAGTTATAATTTATAATCGACCGGACTGAGATTCGAACCCGATACCTCTCGCTTCGTGGTAGACTTATGAAACTTGGTTACGAAGCTCTCAAACTTGAACAAAGCGTGTGAAATTACTGGTTTCTTTGACCTCAAATTGAGTTTTTTCAGAGTACCTACAGGATTTGTAATGAATACGGTTTGCACAAAAGAGAACATTACTCAGTAAATGAATATAGTTGTCCGCCTTAGTATATGGTCCTAATATGAAGCTATGTAAGTTTTACTCTAGCAGGGAACGCTTATCATCAAAACACATGGGACATTAAGCACGGCTAAGTATTTCCATATCTCGCTGGCTTGCAGGTTTTTATAATAAATTACCATTTCATAATTTTGATCGAAATTCAAATAGGAGGTATTGAGGTGTAATTCCAAATATGGACTAATAATAAATATATAATTATTATATTAATTATTACATTTTAGTCGCTTTAGAGATTTTAAAACAGCTGTTTGTATTTCTGCAGCTGAATTTCATTATCGATCTCCGAGGCAGAACATAAAAGTATCATCCGTATCACCTCGATGTCTGTCGGTCTATAACTGAGCGTTTTTAAGGCATTTTGTGCCGCGCACCAACATTGTGGAATCAGCTGCCGGTAGAGGTATTTGCAAACTAATACGATTTGGGTACCTACAAAAAATCATAGCTACCCCTTAAAATCCGGCAACGCACCAGCGGGAGCTGGGGTTAGCCATGGTAGAGGATCGCATATTCTACGTGAGCCTCCTACTCGATCCCTTTTTGTATAAACAAAAGATAATTTTGATTCCTTTTTAATGGTATATGTTTACTATTGTTTAAATTGACCCTAGTTTGGTTAAAACTATTACAATTTCTTATCATTATTATTTTTCACGGATTACTCCCAATTTATACAAAATGTATCCCAATTTCACTTATATTTTATAGAGAATTTTAATTTAAAATGAATAACGTTTCACTGCATTGTATCTGTTTTTAAAATGTACACATTGCCAAACAATTTGTGCTTAAAAATCCACCAATTTCATACATAAAAACCTTGAAAAAACACAGTTATTAGAAAGCAATAGAAAACATGACGGGTTATTTCGCGTTGGCGCCAAAACTGACGTTTTTTCGTTTATAATAGACAAAGCGTGTCGGAACTATGTTTTCATATTCTGTGAATGGGTTATGTCAAATGTCAAGCCACGAATATCAGGGAATATGACCGAGTTCGCAGTTAATGTTGGCATTAGTGGGCTAATGACCGCGATAACACAAATCTGATCTTACTTGAGTTTGGTGCTATCCTGATATATGAGTCATAAAATATGTAGAATGCCAGTTAGAAATAGTTTTTGTACTGAGTTGTACAGAGAAGCAAATTATGCCTAATATATTCCTCATCGCTGAACTGGTTCTAGCGTGATTGTGTGATTGTCAATAGGCGGTGGGAACCTTTTAATATCAGGATAAAAAAATGATAATTTTTTTACTTATAAAAGTCTAAAATACTATTCCGGAAAATATTTTTACTCGACGAAGCAACGCCAATACTTCCGTGGCTAAAAAACAAAAGCTTGTAAATGTCAATCACGATTCATGGATTCATTGACACTTGTACGGATAACAAATGATCATTGAAACTGTCAATTGTCAATCCAATGGGTCCTCGAATGTCACGCAAGGTAATCGGTAAGTAATAAAACTGCTTTCAGAGAAGATAGACATTACCATAGACAAGAACTTATTGTAATAGGCGTCTCACAGGTAGTTGCCTGGTATATTTCACAAGGGGTTTAGCTAAAATGTTTAGTTTTAAGTGAAAATGTATCAGTGTTATCTAGTTAGACAAAGACTAAAGGTTGAATTATCCGTTGACAGCTCATTAAGTAAGCTTTAGTGAATGCAGCCTTTATGCTGGTAAGCGGGACGTGCTTGGGATATATTGTTGAAGATTTTACATATAAATTGTGTTCTTCAGTGTAAAAATGAAAGTTTTTATATACATAAGACGTTTATCTAAAAACAAGTTACATTAGTGTGTAAGAGAGGTCTTCAATCTCTCTGAAATTAAAGAAACGATAGTAAAAGTCTATTAATAAAACATCTCAATTAACACAAATTATAAACATAACTTAGTACTTAATTTAAAATAAGTTTTTACCAAGGAGTCCAAGGGAGAGGCCTATGTCCAGCAGGACGTCTTACGGATGAAATGATGATGATGATGAAGTTTTTATCACACTTTACCGCCATTGCGTTTTCAGATGGCGCTGCCATTAAAACAACATGACATTTCGTTAATTTTTTTATGTTATAGCTTACAACGGAGCTGGTGGGTCTTTTATATGATAAGAAAACAGCACCGCCCATGGACAAGCTTTTTTAGGACGCTTAAGCGGCAGTTTATAAGGGCCTCCGATATCCTCACTCACTCAGCGAAACACAGTAGAATCACCGTTTCAAGTACAACTACCATTTCACGTTGAGTATTTTGTGTAGTATTATCACTTCGGACGAGCAGGCCTAATTAGTGCATCAGCAAATGCTTTAGCATCGGTCTCCCGCTGGTTTAAAGACATAGAGAAGGACAGCACTAAGGGCGGCCAACTTCAAATAATAAATATCAATTAATTTACATTTAAAAACAAGCATGGATTTGGTCATAATGCTATGAGATCTGCTTCACTTAAAAATGTTTTTTTTTATAAAATTAGGAGGCCAACGAGCAGGAAGCTCTCATAGGATACAAGGTCCATCACCTAAGCAATAGGTACTCTCTTTTTGAAGGTCCTCAAGTCGTATTGATTTGAAAATATCTCTGCAGCCAGCTGTTTCCAGTGTTGGTTCGGGGCATAATATGCCTTACAAAACGCTCAGTTGTGGAACATCAAACATTGAGGTAACATTACAGCTAATAGACCGGCTTTTCCGAAGTGGTACCACAGGCTTACAGAATACAAGCGTGAAATAGTACTTAGTATGTTTCGCTGAGTGAGTGACGATATATGGCACGTTAAACACCGTAAAAAGCCGTCAACACAGTAAACGGGGAATGTGGTGCGGTCGATATCGGCGGCGTCGTTCTCTTACCATATAGGAGACCCACCTGCTCAACTGACCGTTATACCATTAAAAAATTAATTTAGAACAATTTTATTTATGCCTTGGTGTAACATAACGAACATTGGTTTGCGAAGTGTTTGTACTCAAGTGGCAATGGTTTGCAATTAGTTAGTTGCTATTGTTTCATTCGTTCCGCTTATACCGGTATCGGGAATCACTATTAACGCTTATAACTACGTCTCTGACCGAGGTGAGAGAACTGAAATTATTGAACGCGAGGCTTTAAAAGCCGGCAACACAACCACAAGTCTGACTGTAACGCGGCGATGATCTTATGTCATTTTTATCCGTATCACCTCGATTTTTTCGTTCCATAACTAAACGTTAACCCACCACTCTGCGGAATCAGCTGCCTGAGATCGAAAAAATTATAATTTATAATTTTCGGGACCGAGATTCGAACCAGATACCTCTCGCTTCATGGTTCACTTTAAAAACCGTTAAGCTACGAGGCTCTCAAGACCTATTTTAACGAATCTATTATCTAATTTATTATATTATATAGTTCTAGGTTATGTATCTTTCTTTCATATTTATAAGGCAAGACAACGTTTGCATGGTCAGCGATTAAAAACAAGTAATTTTTTTATATTAGCTTTAGGTAGCTTGAAACTTTTTTCCATATTTATTTGTTTGTTCTTTTCGTATCCCTTAATCGGCTCAAATCAAGCGAGATTGATTAAAAAGATAGGCGTTTTAAAAAATCTTCGCCTGCCCATGAATATCAGAGTGCCAAGAGAGTCCAAATTTAATCTAAATTACAACTCTTGTTTCGTACTAAGACTTTTATCAACATCAATAAATAGAAAAATAATCAAAGATTCCGCTTAATCATTTCAAGGTGACATGGAAGTGGAAAAAATGCACTTTAATGAAAATTTGGAGGCTAACAATCAGGAGGCTCACTTTGGATGAGGGGTCCATGGTCCCTGCTGTACCACGTTACACCCATTTTTTGGATTCCCGGAACCACCTAAATATTTTTTATGTTATAGTAAGCAATTGAGAAAGCGGATCTTTATACGGAATCCCGCGCTTTGGTTGTGTTACCGGCTCTTTACGCCTTATAAGCGTTATAATGTCATAAAGCGATATCCTCTCTCATTCAGCGATAAAGTATTGTTTCTCCAGTATTCTGTGAGTCTCTGGTATCACTCCGGACGAGCCGGCCCAATAACTGTGTCAGCATATTAAGCATGACTCTACTGACGTAAGTTTTGTATTGATATTTATGGTTAGTAGAAAATTATTTCAGCGAAAATTGTTATAATAAAATGTCATATATAAATTGCTGTCAACAACATTTATTGCCACTAATAAACTTGCCCTTCTCATTTCCGATATTCAATTTCCGCTATAAAAGATTGTCTTTACGATGTCTGAGATTTTTTTATGATATAGCGGACCACGGAGCAGGTGAGTCTCCTATATGGTAAGAGAACACCACCGCCCATGAACAACTGCGCCACAAGCCGCGCTTGCTTTCTTTCTGACGTCCTATGCCGCTTAAGAAGTATTTTTAAGAGCCTTCCATATCCTCACTCACTCAGAAAAACACGGTAGAGGCACTGTTTCAAATACAACTACCAATTCATGCTGAGTATTCTGTGAGCCCGTGGTATCACTTCGGACCAGCTGGCCCAATTAGTGCGTCAGCATAAGCATTAGCATTGCTCTCCCACGGATAATTGTAATTTTATATGCTCTAGAGGCGAAAATCATACATAGAAATTTAGATATACGTAACTCACGGATGAAATAAAATGTAGTTTTTTAAAGATTATAACATGTTTTTTTAAATTAAAAAAGAAAATAGAGAACTGATTATCATTATCGATGTTATATTTTGTATGTAGGTGCTTTTTGACTTTTTTAAAAATTCTGACAGTCCATTTAATTTACAGATCTGACGCGAGAAGGTCAACGATCTGTGACGTCACAGATAACGGACCAATGCTTGGGTCCTTAATCCCTTAGGAAAATTTTGTGAAAAATAACTAATCGTTAAATATATTAAAATACTCTAACATAGAATTCTTTTGTCACAATACTCGTTCCCATATACCTTCGAAACGGCTTCACCGATTCTTATGATTTTTTAAATTCAATCTGTCTGTTAAATAATTATATATTATATAAAGTCTGAGAATCGGCTTCTATCTTTTTACAAACCTCTAAGTGATAAAGATTGATGATGCTAATAAAAGTCATGGACAGCATATTTTTATGAAAACAGAGACGCGTTGAGCACGTATGCGGGTGTGTTGCCGGCATTTTAGGGGTAGGTCTAACTTTCATAATTTAAATAGCAAAACTTGTAACCTTTGCCGAGTCAAATTTAAAATTTTTAAAGTTTAAATTTGCCGTTACGTATGTTTCAACTTAAAAAAGCCGGCAACAATAATGATCAATGCGTGGACTGTCGCGTGGTTGTCCATGGGCGGTCCGTTGTCCGCTATACCATAAAACATCAAAACAACTAAAATACCTATTAATGCAGAAACGTTTCAGCCCAAAGAAATGTGCGATTGGTAAAAGTTGGCCTTTGAACTTTCTGATGCCGCAAGTTCGACGACCTTGACAGTTTACTACAACCGATACAGCAAACTTACAAAGGCAAGAATTTAGAGATTTTCTTTTAATAAAAAATTGATTTTAAAGTTTTTCTTACATTTTCTTTACAGTTTAGCTTAATTTTTTCAATAAGTAAAACATCGACAATTTAGTGTGGTTTAGTGTTTAGAGATTTTTCCTTTGTTTTAAATTTAAACAAAATTTTTTGTACATATGAATTTATAAATTTGACAACAATAAAAATACAATTCCTATAAGTGATTTAACATTTTAAAAATACGAATAAAATAAAGAAATGTTAAATTTTTGAATAACATTATATACATTTATGTGGTGCTCTTATTAAAACAATATTACATAGATCAAAATTTTCGTTTTTGTAAATCAAATAAAAACCCACTCATTCCTGTTAATGATTTAAATAAAAAAAAACCAAAAAAATAGAGAAATTTAAAATGTTTAAACAGAGGTTTAAATTATACACATTTATGTAGTTTTTTTATTATATACGAATAAAAACCCAACTTAAAGAAATAAAAAGAACTAAGGATTTGTGAAAATGCACGAAGGACTTACCATGGACAAATGTTTGTACTGAATTGGCAAACTTGAGTGGCGTTGCGTAGGCGTGCACTTGCAACGGAATAGGATAGACAACTGATATGAAGGAGCTCACTGTACTAGGATGAGCGGATAATTCCTTCAAGTTATGGGGCCCCGTTCGGGATTAGGGCTCCGTAAGCCAGCACAACTAGCCATGACAGTATTCAAATATTTCAATTTATTTATTCAAAAATATGACCTATTATGTAAAATTCTCGTATAGCAGCATGATACATCCACCCAAAAGGTAAATAGACGACCTTATAAAGGTCGCCGGAAGACGCTGGAAGCAGGTCGCCTCCGACAGGTATTCATGGAAGTAAAAATGGGAGGCCTATGTCCAGCAGTCGAGGTCTTACGGCTGAAATGATGATGATAATGATGATAGCAAAACTCTTACAAGGCGGCATCATTTAAATTTTCATGAATTTTTATTTAATTTATAGGTAGTCCCAAAAATAACGCAAACTTTGAATTGCATAGAAAATATTTTTTAGATTGTAAGTTTTTATTTGTGATAGGGCAAACAGCCCTGTTTACATTTACTTTTATAATATTATTACTGAGTTTCTGATTTTTTGGTGTTTTGATTATGTCTTAGTAGTTATAAATTAGCTTATGTTAATTTTTGGACAACCCCGACGAGAACATTTGGTAAGTAGACGTGGTTGCATTCTATTCCTATCCTTAAGAGTTTTAAGGCCGACAACGCACTCGCGGCCTAGCAGGGGCTGGAGGTGCTTATCTTAGCCCTTGCTCGTATGACTCCCTATTTTAATTTAAAAAATGATAATTAGCCATTTAAATTTTTTTTTCATTCTTACCTATCATATTTAAAGAAAAGTGTTAGAGTGGAGACCACGGACTAGCAAGCGCAGTGTATATATGATCTATTCTATTCACACGAGGGATAGATGAGCTAATAAAGGTTGTCGGAGGACGCTGGATGCAGGTCGCCCCCGACACCTGTCGTATGCATGGAGGTCCGGAAGGTAGGCCAATGTCCAGCAATGGACGTTCTACGGTTGAAATGATGATGATATTTAACGAAGAAACCTCTCTGAAGCTCAAAACTGGCTACTAAAACAATTGTGACAGCGGTACATACATAAGTTTAATAAATATTCTATCATATAGTAAATGTATGCATAAATCATTTCTTTTATTTAATTGCTGGCAAACGAGCAGGAGGCTCACCAAGGGCAAGCAGTCCTCCGCCTATGGACACCCCCAGCCCTTGCAGAGCCAAGGGTGCGTTGTCGGAATGTGGAATGTGTACACTCTTTTCTTGAAGCTACCCAAGTCGTGTAGAGAAGAAGACATATGAATGTTGCCCCAGATTCGGGGCTTTAATAAGCCAGAGATCCACCCTGTAGAGCCTCAAAGCTCGACGCGACCTTGTACCTTGACGGTGTTTTGTTTTTGCATTTCCCGCGCAGTTTATCGCATTTCAAAATTGCTCTTTTTCAATTTTTAATTAATATTTCATATCACACGCCAATATCGAGCGTAAGCAATTTTTATTATTGATATCAGCACTATTATATTATAAGCACAAAATTGTGTGCAAAAATTCAAAATTCTAAAATTTCTTAATTCTTTCATACATATTGTACATATTGTTCTTACATATTGTAGGTTCTATAACTACGTTTATAATCTCTTCAGTTAAGTTTCATGACTGAAGCATGTAGTTAATTGTGATGTACTAATCTTTAAAATTAAAAATTATTTTGAGAGCCTCGTAGCTAAGTGGTTTTACAAGTCTACCATGAAGCGGGTATCCAAGTATCGGGTTCGAATCCTGGTCCGGACAAAAAAATTATAATTGATTTGATCTTTGGAAAGGCACGACAGTGGCTCGGCGATTGTCCTAACACTGTTGCACCCGTTGGAAAGCCATGCTGAAGCATATATTGACGCACAAATTTAACAGGCTCGTCCGATGTTATACCACGGGCTCACAGAGTACTTAACGTGAAACGGTACTTAATTATTTCGTTCATTGAGTGAGGATATTGGAGGTCCAGTAACACAAGTAATGCGCGGAATGTAGCACGCTTGTCCATGGGCAGTCGATCTCTTACTATTTAGGTGACTTAACTGCTATGTTGCCCGCTATAAATAAAAAAAATTGCCATTGGAATTAGATTGAACGATCACTGATGAAATTACTTTAATATTACTTAAATTCCGTGCCTTAAGTATTGAAATAAATCTTATCTGAGAGGCCATTGTGGCATTGATATCATCATTATAGCTTCTCATTAGAACATTTTCGTGACTAATTTCATCATTTATTGTCATCTATTCACAACTAAGAAGGCTGATCAAAAACGTTGAAAGAATTGTATAAGTTTGTTATAAAATTTAATGTTTATCCTTGATTATTGACAATTGATACCATAAAGCCGGCAACACAGTAAAGGTGGAGTGTGGCGCGATTTTCTATGGGCGGTGGTGTTCTCTTACCATATAGAAGACTCACTTGCTCCGTTGTCCGCTTTACCTACCTTAAAAAAATAAGTTAAAATGTTTTTTAATTATTTTGTAATTGATACATTAATATATTTCCTATATCGTAAGAGAACACAGCAGCCTACGGAGAACCGCGCCACAGTCCGCATTTTGTATTGCCGACTTATTATGCCACTTAAATGGCATTATTTCATGAACCTTCCTCATTACCTTACGATACTTTACCCAGGGATACGCAGTCGGCACAGTTACCGTTTCACGCTGAGTATTCTGTAACTTATATTAACCAATCATGGCAATAAAACTAGTAATGATTAAGAAGACAATAAAGCTTGCTATATTCTTTTTATCTCAATGCGCCACAATGCCTTCAGTGAAATTTAGCATAAACCTGCACCTGTCAAATTAAAGTTTGACACATAACACAGGGTTTGAAATCTAATAATTTCTTTTATGTTATTCATAACGTTTGAAATGATTATTGAAAGAGAATCAAGGGTCAAGGATTGGAGTCCTCACAGACCTCAGTTAGCGCTAAGTATCTAAAAGTGGTTTGGCGTCAAAAGTTTTAATTAAAAGACTTAATTATCAGACCCTCACCTGAAACCTCTGACCCATAAAAGGGTTAGATATATTTCTCGATACCTATATTTACATTTACATCTAAAAATATAATTATGCTATATATAAGAATTTAATTATGAAAGCTTAAAATAAACAACAGATTACGCATTTTACAGACAACTTGACTGGCGGATTCTCAGACAGTAAGAGATCACCGCCGGCCATGGACAATCGTAACCAGCGTTTTAGTTGAGGTGTGTGATTTTAACATTGCTTAAGAGAAATAAATATTATGAATAGAGAGGGAGTGACAAGTATAATAGTACTTTTTAGGCTGTCTGTTATTTTCATGAAAACAGGTGGGAAACTAGCAGGAGGCTCATCTAGGATAATCGGTCCTCCGCCCATGGACACCCTTAGTCATGCGCGGAGGTTATGTCTTAACATAAATGAGAGATACCTGGCCTCTTTTTCCGCTATGTAATATAAACAAACAATTAAGTAGGAAATCAATGCGTCTTCAATCTCATCAGATAGGAGATAAGGTGTTGGAAGATTGCAGTGTCCCTGCCCTTACAGGTGATCATTAAAGCGGGCCGTATTGTCACGGCCTCCTAGAATCCAATTGTTTAGGATTGGAATACACCGGAATCGTATTTTTTTATTGTCATATACACTGCCCATTTGTTTATCAGATAGGTTTCTTTTCACCCATGGGGGAACCACACTGAAGCATATGCTGACGCACTAATTGGGCCGGCTCGAAGTGATACCACGGGCTCACAAAATACTCAGCGTGAAACGATTTTGCTACTGTGTTTCTATGAGTTGAGGATATCGGAGGCTCTTAAAAATGCCGCTTATGGCGTAAAAACCAACTAATGCGCGTATTGTGGCGCGGTTGGTGACGGGCGGCGGTGTCCTCTTATCATGAAAGAGACCCACCTGTTCCGTTGTCTGCTATACAATAAAAAGTACATAACGTATTGTAATGGACTATATAAAAAGTTTAATTCAGTGTGTCCCAATCCTAACTTCACCATTAGGAGCGTTGCGGGCGCGGATATTTCAATTATACGCCTTATGAAATAGTTGTCTCGGCTCTCGCTGACGATTTCGCGGACTCCCATGATATTGGCGCGCTGCGATCGCCGATCGGAATTTATCTAATACTCGGCGCACTGTCATGAGCGGAGCGGTTCTGAAATCATTATTTTGCTGCTTAGTACGGCATTGTCACGAGCGGAGCAGAGCTTTTCTTGCTTATTTTACTAGTTCAAATGTGTATGAGGGTGCTAGGAACCAGCACTTGTAACATATACTTTCCTATACAATTTATAAGGCAGTTTTTTTAAAAAGGTCGGCGAAGGCTTACTTTGGCGTTGAAATTACATAGTCGGTGTTCTCTTACCATTTAGGAGACTAACCTGCCTTCGTTGCCCGCTATACCATAAAAAATATACCAAGATAGAGACATGGTTTTTTAAATGGAAATTGTGGCAGACGAGAAGGAGCCTCACCTAGAATAATCGGTTCCCCTTCCATGGAAACCCCTAGCCCTTGCAAACTCGAGTGTGTGTTACCGGCCTTTAATAGCTCCTCTTTTCTTGAAGGTTCCTAAGTCATATTGGTATTCACATGTGGTCTACCGGATCCCATTTATATATTTGTTTGCAGTATTGGAGGTAGTTCTAAGTCGATGTACTCAATCGCCCGCCGAAGAAACGTATTCAGGACTTCAGTTCTTCACGCGCACCATTGGAACTCGGAGAATGGCAAGATATAAGATGGTTTTTAAATTCACTCCGGCTCCCTCTTTCAGAGGCTTATTGCTTTTTATTATCTACCTGACCTCTCAATGCGAAAGCATGGTTTGTAATTATTTTTTTATCATCTATAGTATAACGAGATAATTTTTTTTGTAAGGTTGTAGAGATTCTCTGGAACTACAGAACCGATATTGAAAAATCTTTAACAAATAGAAAGCTACGTTATTTATAAATATAATAGCTTATATGAAGCCTTATCAAAACTCGAAAGCCTTTTTATTCTATAGCCGACAACGGAGCAGGTGGGTTTCCTAAATGATAAGAGAATACTGCCACCCATGGACAAACACGCTATCGTCCGCGCTTTATTTGTGTTGCCGGATTTTTTACGCCGCTTAAGCGTTCTTAAGGCAAATATCCTCACTCATTCAGCGAAACACAGTAGAAGTGCCGTTTCAGGTACAATTAGCTTTTCACGCTGAGTATTCTGTTGAGACCGTGGCATCACTACGGACGAGCCGGCCAAATTAGTGCGTTAACATATGGTGAAATTTACTTTGCATTTTAAGACTCCAACTGTAGCCCGGAGCAGACGCCCCAGTTTGCCCCCGAAACCCATAGTTTGTTGAAAGGACTTCTCTGCTATACGGCATTTAATTCGCTCCCGCCCTTTACATCTATCTATAAGATATGGCGAGAAGCAATTAGTCCTTCATCTAGCGGTAATAAGTCTCACCGCTCAGCCTAAAACAATTACAAACCATTAAAATCTACCAACACAGGATTATATTCAGTATTAGAAATATACGTAGAAGCTTTATAGTCGCAGTAAGGGAGATGGCAAAAATACGAGTTTTAAAGTTTTCGACTCGGATTTTAAATCGACACAAAGAGTTTGAAATTCAATCTTATAAATTTTAATCGACAGGTATCAGGTTCGAATCACGGTCCGGACAATTATAAATTATAATTAATATTATAATTTCTTTGGTCTCTGGAAGGGCTTTATTCAATATTCAATTTTATTCTCTAGCGGACAACGGAGAAGGTGGATCTGCTATATAGTAAGAGAACACTGCCGCCCATGGACAACCGCGACACAATCCGCTCAATGGTAGTGTTTCCTGCTTTTTACGCGCTTAAGCGGCGCTTTTAAGGGCCTCATGTATCCTCACTCACTCAATAGAAGTACCTACCGTTACACGCTGAGTAGTATATGATTCCGTGGTATCTTGGTTCCTTGTAGTAAGTCAGTGTTAAGACACTCGCCCGGTCACTATCAATCCCTCCCACAGACCAAATATGAAATTTGTATTCGAACCGGATATTACACCTCTCACTTCGTGGTAGGCTTGTAAGACAACTTAGCTGCCAAACTCTCAGGTTATTGCCATTATATAAAATTAAAAAGTTTCGTTTTTAAATAATAAAATCAAATTCAAATACTAAATTTAATTAACTTTGGCTTCTGTACTAGAGATTATAATTTTGAATTTGTAAACTATAAATCTATGCACACACTTGCGTGACTGTCGACTGTCAAAATCGACTTAAATTTGACATTTTTTCTCAAACTTTCGAACAATATAAATTTAACAAGCAATTTCTAGATTCTCAAAACATAATAAAAATATAAAGCCGGTAAGATATGTGTATATATTTTATGTAAATCAAGTTTAAACTATATTTTAATAGTAATTTTTTTAATAAAATATGTATATATATGTTGTTATGAAATTGTGCAAATATTTGTAGAAGGTTAGTGGTGGTACTCTTCATGGTGACCGGATTGGAAGATAATTTTTTTTATCTCTTGTTTTTGATTGTGTGTTTGTTGGTTATGTGCCAAAAATGTCTGGAGGACGAAATAAACAATGTTGATGGTTTAAAGTGGTAATAAGCACAGACAAAAAGAGCGTATCCATACCTAAAAGTCCGGCACCGCACCCGCGGCTCTGGAAAGCTGGAAGCCCGCTTATTGTAAAGCTCAGCTGCTCGTTTGCCACCGTTCCACTGTGGATATCACTGGAAGAGGCTTTACACAACGTGGGGACCTTGCTCATAATTTAAATTGTGTGGAGTATGTATTTATAGTTTAATAATAGTAAATTAAGAAATAATGAAGCAGGATCAAATAAGGGCTTATTATTGTACTAAATATTGCCCCCTATTTCAGAGACAATGGTAGCGGAAGGGAAATGTACGTTCGGCACTCGGATGCCCATAGACATTCACATGCTGAACGAGATAATTTACCGCGAAGTGAAGCATTTCCGAAATTATAAGATTTATCGACCAAATTTCGGATGTAAGTTTAACTAAGTGCAATATTTTTTTATGGTAGGATAATGCGGATAATGGAGCAGGTTGCTCTCCTATATGGTAAAAGATTACCGCCGCACATGGCCAACCGTACCACAGCGGTTGCTGTGTTGCCGGCTTTTTACGCCTCTTAACCGGCATTTATAAGGGGCTCCGATGTCCTCACTCAGCCAAACACAGTAGAAGCAACGTTTCAAGTACCACAATACCAATTCACGCTAGTATTCTATCAGCCCGTGGTATCACTTCGGACGAACCGGCCCAATTAGTGCCTTCGCATATGCGGAAGGCTCTTTTGTTCTTTTATATTTTTAAAATTAATTTTATAGCAATTCCTGTGGCTACCAAGTTCTACGCGGCACATGATCAGCTGAAAGCGGAATCCAAGGAGCAGACTGAGAAGGTGGACAACTATCACCACAACGTCGCTCAGACCAGGGCCAAAGGACCGCGCAGCAAGTATACAGCGCCAGCCACCGAGAACATGGTGTAAGTATTCTTATATAGTACAGCGGACAACGGACCAGGTGGGTCTTCTATATAGTAAGACACATGACATCCACATGCACCGCATCACATTTAACATTGATTATACCAACATGGTGATTGTATTTTTTTATTAAACTGGAAGCGTGGCAGGTTCACCTAGGATAAATAGTTCACCGTCCATGGACACTCTGGCCCCAGCTGTATGGGTGCGTTGCCGGCTCTTAAAGGATAGACAAGTATGTGTAAATACGATACATCCCTGCGACACACAGGCATAAGTCTGCTACGTGTTTTTCTTGGATTTAATGTATTTAAGTCCCTAATTCCACGTTTTTAATAGTCCAAAAATACTTTTTTGATCAATGAAAATTTCAATAGATTTTCAATAAGACTGACATGCGTGATACTTTGAACAAATTAATTTCTGTTTCAATTTGTATGAGGGAGCCGACTCTTGTGGTGAAGCATACAGCAGGGCAATTTCCCTTTATTCTTTGTGTTTTGTTTTTAAAGTTGTTTTGTTTATACTGTATAAAAGTTTTAAATAAATAAAGAAGTCTTACCCTACTTCATCTTTTCAGCCGCTAGACGTCCACTGATGGACATAGGCCTCCCCCTTGTGGGGTGTTTGCCATATACCATACATATACCCTACTTAACACTTTCAAATTGGCAGGAAATTTCTTACTTCCTTGCGTGGGGCATTCGAAAGCTATAGACAGCTTTCGTCAGCCCTGCGCAAAAGCCATATGGGTGAGAAGAGTTAATTTAAATTAAAACATTGATCACAGCTACGGCTGGGACCACACACCGCTTGTGAAGATGGACAGAAACGACCGCCGATTCTACAATCCTAAAAAGGAGAGCTCTCACACCAAGATCGAGATTATTATACTCATGTCAAATCCGAAAAGCAAGTCCTGAAGTAACTAAAACAAATCATTATACTTAGAAATTGTGCTTTAAAACATTAATCAACCAAACCTTACTTTGAAATAATGCGTCACTCTCTGGTTTATGTGAATTTGTTACGAAAACTGATCGGAACATGTGAAGATCTTATTTTAGCAAGAGTAAAACTAAGAAGGAACTTTAACGGCGCCATCTTTGCTTACAATGATTAAGTATACAATATTTTTAAAATTTCGACAATCACTTCTAAACTTTTATTATGTGATATTTTTATACTTATTTACTTACTTAAGGTAATTTACAGGCTGTTATTTTTTCGAAATTTTTTAAAAATATTTACATTATTTATAAAAACACGATTTTATCACGATTTTCACAGGAAATTGATATTTAAATTGAAATTTTATATTTGTGATTGAATAAAATAATACAAAAATAGTATGTAAAACGTTTTCTTTTTATATTGTATTAGCATCAATTATTCATCAAACTCCTTTTCTCTCTTGGCGAACTGATTCCATCCTCTACAATTACGTTTGTAATCACTCTTTTCCAAGGGTTGCAGATGAGCAGCTGCCACTCTATCCCTGTAAAAAAACACTATGCAATAACTTGCACAAAATGACAGTGGCTGGGCGAGTGTCTTAATAATGTCGCTCCCATGTGAGAGCCATGCTGAAGCATATGCTTATGCACATTAGTGCATAAGCATACACTGAGCATGTGAAAGGCAGTGTGCTACGCAGAGTGAGCAGTATATCGGAGGCCCTTAAAAGTGCGGCGTAAAAAGCCGGCAACACAACTAATGCGCGGACTGTGGCGCGGTTGTCCATGGGCGGCGTTGTCCTCTTACCATATAGGATACCCACCTGCTCTATTGTCCGCTATAGAATAAAAAAAATTAAAATATGGATTGGGATTCACAAATTAATTAAATACATGTATTTCAATTAAATGAAGAGACATAGAAAATTACTTATTCTTTAATCTTAAAAAAGTTATCCTCACTCACTCTGCAAAACACAGTACAAGTACCGTTTCATGCTGAGAATTCTGTGAGCCTGTGGTATCACTTCGGACGAGCCGGCCCAATTGGTGCGTCAGCAAATGCTGCAGCATGGCTCTCCCTCGGATAATACTCACGCAAACTCTTCGTATGTCCTAGCAGTATGAATCGCATCACATTTCACATCATTCACTCGCGAATGCTTTCTGTCGTCCTCCATACAACTCCGCAGTTGTTTCTCCATCGCAGATATATCATCTTGGCATAGGTTATTCATTGTTGTAACAGAATAATACGATACTACGAACGTATTGCGTTGTAAATTTATCGGCGTTACCATGGAAACGGTATTTGTTTTATCTATAGACTTCAACTGAACCAAATAGTTTATTAAGACTTTCTTGCTATTTTTATCTGTGGTTTTACACTTAAAACAGTGAAATCTCTAGGATTATTTTTTTTTACTATTTAATATGTTTTTAATAATGAAAGATTTCGAAAAATTTCTATTAATTATACACATGAAATCTTAAGCACGATTTTCAGAAAATAATATAAAAACGTTACGCAATCGTTGGCGCCAAATCTATTATAATAGGTCTATGATTAATAATAATAGTACCATTTCAAATACAATCGTACATACAAGACATTAAACTCCGTTCATGTTTAATTGAATAAAATTTTTGGTCTGCTATTAACTTAATCAATTAATTTTTAACATATGACATTTCTTACATATCTGGATTATACAATATTGGAATTAAAACCTGTTATCAATGAAACAACATTAATATTTATTTTTCTTAATATATATACTTTATTATTATGTTATATAAAGCTACACTACCATCGGCAAAATTGCAAAAGAAGCAAAATTTCTTGAAGAAAAAGAAGAAAAAAACTTAAAGAAAAATATTACTAAGTCTGTGACATCAAGAAGTCAATTTTATATGTAGTTTTTATATAAACTTCATTGCTCCATGTTGTCTCTGATTTAAATATTACCCATTCTTCTACTGTCAATAACTTAAAACTCCTATTATAAAGGTTTTATAATTAAAAATACATCTTAAATTAAATAAATTACGTAAATTCAATTCAAAGTCACGTTTACAAGCGACAAATCGCTGTGCGCCTTCATGTTTTCAAATCCAATATCAACATTGGCTTGATAAGGTCTTCGTGATATCGAATTGACTTGCCTTCGATTTATTACGTTAGAATCAGGAAGTGACACTTTTCATACAGGAACTATTTAATAAAAAATAAGGCTGCATTCAAAAACACTTCATACTTTGTCCGAATTGTGACAATTTTTACAACTTAGTGAGAATGTATTAAATGCGAAAGATTGTAAGTATGAATGTATAGATCTCTTTCAAACAAAAAGAACTGAATAGATTTTAAATAAACTCTATATTATAGCTCATATATCAGAAAAACGTATAGGCTGTATATATAAGGATATTATGTTAATTAGTCGAAATATAAAAATGTCTGACAATACATAACCACGCCAAATAATTCTAAATCCTTTAAAAAGCTATGAAAATGAACATCCTAATTTTTACAGTCTGTTAATTCAACTAGTTTTTTTATTGTGTTGAAGCTAGTTTATATTTGAACGAAATTGGAAAACTAAACACGATTTAATAAAATTAGGAGGCACTGTAAAACCTTTGAAACGCACGCATACCTACAAGCAACAATTACCTCGAATGTTCGATTTAATGCACATTTTGCGACAGTCTTGATGTAAACATGGCGCATACAAGCCGACACCCGCTGAATTTCAGAAACATAAGAGCTACACGTATGTATGATCCTTTTTACACAGCTTTCCTATTGTAACGATTACTTTGCTAATTACTTGGCAGGGATTTAGACAGATACAGAGACGTAAAGCGTGATTTCACTTCAACTGAGCGTTTTTTAAGGCATTTTATGCTGCCTGGAGAGGTATTTCCAAACAAATTCGACTACCCCTTCAAGAAAAGAGGAGGGGCTGGGAGTGTCCATGGGCGGATCAACGCTTATCCTAGGTGAATCTCCTGCTCGTTTGCTTCCCTGTTTTCATAAAAAACCCTTAATTCTGAAATTGGAAAAGTTTGTCTATGATAAACTTTAAATACTTACTCGAAGTACTAGAATAAAAGATTTAAATAAAAGATTGATTTATAATCTTTTATTTAAAAGATTTGTCATTCTAGTAATAAGAATTTGCTCAAGATTTGGACTTTAACTGCTCCAATTTCGTAAATTTAAACAAAATAACACTTCTTAATAAAATTGTTTATACTATATTAATTATTTTACAGATATAAGTATTCTTTCAATAATTACATGTTGTGCTGGTTACGCTGAATTTGAACAGTTTCCCGGGTTCGATACGACTACACCAGTAACTGGCGTCACAAACGTCAATAACGAAATACAGAAAAGCTATACTATTAAAAATAATAGCGACGTAAGTGTAGTGTCACTGTCATTCATTATGCCACAGTAAATACTAAACAAATTAGATGCGGCTTATGTATATTAACAGACTTGTATTGTCCATAAATTATCCTATTACCTGTAAGTACTTAGTTTTCTCTATGTTTTTCTTTGGTTAAAATGTTTTTTTATAGTTATACCTAATATGCCTCTGAATGTCTGAACTCTGTTGATGTTTTTGCTTCATTCTCTGTTGTTATTTATGTAATTAATCTGAGACTGGCTAACTTGTGACCACTACTCACAGAAGTTAAGAAATAATAATAATATGTTATCTCTGTTTGTCTTTGGTTAAAATGTAGGTTTATCTTTAATATAATATAATAATTATATATAATTCGTTTCTCCCATTGAACTCAGATTATATTCTTGCTCGATTTTCTGTTGTTATTTATGTAAATCTCATTCATTATGCTCAGACTGGCAAAATTGTGTCCACAGTCGAAATACCATAAAAAAGAAGAAAATTTTAATGCGTTATTTTCTCATAATTATTACTTATTTTTTTAGATAGTTACAAAATTTCTTAACACCACAATTAATCTGGAGACTACAACAAAAAAGGCCAAATGTCCTGAAGAAGTACCAACTAATATTGGTCCTTATGAGGTGCCAACTCAAAGAGACTTGGTTTTGATGGCCAAAAATACTTTGATCGATGTTTACAATGATTATAATAAACAATCAATGCAATTTTTGAACAATATAAAAGAAGTAAGTTTGACATTACTGTTTATTCGTTAATGCTCACAGAATACTCAGCGTGAAATGGTACGTGTAATGGTTCGGTGAGTTAGTGAGGATATCGGAGGTCTTTGAAATTATACCCCTTTAGTGGCGTGAAAAGCCGGCAACACAGCAAACGCGGACTGTGGCGCGGCTGTCCGCTGGTGGCGTTGTTCTCTTACCATATAGCAGACCAACCTTCTACCGTTGTTCGCTATACCATAAAAAAAACAACTACGGCCAGACCAGCTGCCGGCATGCAACCTTCGGGGTCTATGACCACCACTACAAGTGTTGTATTTATTTTAAGGTAACCAAAGCAGCTCTGTTAAAGGAATCTAAATGTGTTCATAACAAGGAAATGTATGTAAAATGTGTGAAGGTAACCAGCAAGCAATGTGAGCGGTACACTAAAGATACCTTAGCTAATTTCGAAGCTCAGAGATTGGATGTATCGGCACTTACAGAGGTAATCAGTAATTGTTTTGAAAATATATAATAAATACATAAATGGTAGCTTTTTATGAAAATAGGGAGGTAAACGAACAGGAGAGTAAGCGGTACGCCGCCCATAGACACCACCAGCCCTTGCATGGCCACGGGTGCATTGCCGGCCTCTTAGGGTTAGATATGTTTTTGACGTGACAACGTCTTATAAATTGGTTTGCCGGGTGACACTTCAAGAAACTGCGTTACGCTCCGCTCACGT
>DWCF01002683.1:0-22820 GCA_018230265.1 Delias oraia | reverse complement strand
TAGGGGGGTTATTTGCCTTAATCACCACGCTTGGCAGGCGGGTTGGTGATCGGTAAGTAACTAAACATCTACTGTACTCGAAAGGGCGCTGCTGCCCACCCTACGGTGAAGTATCCTTTAGTCGCCTCTTACATCCCATTAGGAAGACTGGGAGTGGTACTATTCTGATCCGGTAACCACATATTATTTATATTATATTATACATTTCCATCGTTTAATAGTAACTAATTTTCATATATTGTATGGTATCTATGGTTCATCTATGGTTCATCTATGATTGCATATATCGTAGCAGGCGGGTCTTCTATACTGACAAACCGCACTCACGAATACCGTTTCACGCCGAATATTCTGCGAGGCCGTGGTATCTATCACTTTGAATGAGCCGGCCCAATCAGTGCGTCAACATGGCTTTTATGAAATTGAAGTCAAACGAGGCTGCGTTTGCGTTGCCAACTCTATGTTACTCTTATCATTCTATGAATGTATTTAAGTCGTAGTAATTAAAAACGTTAATATATTATTTTATGGTTGTTTTAACTACTGTTTCCTTTGCTGAACTTTCGTAACTTTATAAAATGTTTCTTACTTTTAGCTTTGCAAAATTTTCTCTTGGACTAATTTGTTTTTTTTATTCTATAGCAGACAACGGAGCAGGTGGGTAAGAGAACACCGTCCATGAACAACCGTGGCAGTCCGGGCTTTTGTTGTGTTGCCGGCTTTGTACGGCGCTTAAGCGACACTTTTAGACTTCCGATATCCTCACTCACTCTGCGAAACACAGTACAAGAACCGTATCACTCTGAGTTTTCTGTGAGCTCGTGGTATCTCTTCGGACCAGCTGGCCTAATCCGTGCGTCAGCATATGCTTCAGCATGGCTTTCCCATGAGTGAACATATAACCATACAAAATAATATAGGAATAGTAACGGTGAGAGGGATTCACATTTGGTGACAATAAAACACAAATTATGACATATATTATTATTATTGGTAAGAAATAATCACAATTAAAGCTAAGTGTAGGAAATCATTTTGAGAAACATAATGTGATGCCATCAGAAGGTTTTTTTAGTTAGTTTAGCTTTTTGACAATTCGCTTTTATCAATTATAATTCCAACACAAATTCACAAATAGTGTATTCTTAATATTCTCTAACACTAACACAAAAAAACAAAGAGGGGTTATCTCTGTTCTGTCGTCACTCACATTATACACACAATATTGGAATTCACAGAACATATTTTATGCAAATGTAAAACCTTCTTAGACATCAAAATACTATAAACTTATCAAACGAATTACCCTCTTTCTTACACAACTTAAATGTTGGAGTCGATAATTGAAAACCACCCAGAATCCGAGCTTACCATTTAAACCAACCAGAGCCAACGAGTCTGGACAAAACCAGAAACTCCTGAAACATATCACTGATGCTACAACTTGTAAACTTAAATCTTTAAGCTTACAATTTGATTAAATGCAATACATATTATAGACACTGCATATTTCTCGTCTAGAAATAATTTTGTTATAATACAATTCCCATAGAAAACTCGGACTCCCTTATCTTAAAACTTATGAAGAAAACTTGAGCCACGATAGTGAAACGCCAAAATCTAAATACAAAACAATATCAAATTTTGACCATATTTAAATATATGGACTAAGTATTTGTCTTTCAAACAAAGTGTGTGTATAATCAATCAATTTAATGAAACACTAAAACATTGTACATGAAAATATAATGGTATGCTTCTGTCTTTCTTTATGTCAAATTTTCAATGTAAATACAGCTCTACATGTTTTGCCTTTACGAATTAATAAGTTATGGCACTTATTCAAAACTAATATTATATAGTTATAAATTGTGGTTTTCATTTCCGATGAAAAAAATATCTCAACACTTTAGAAGACAGCACAACACTTTTTTCAAATATAAAATCAGACAAACACAGATGCTGTATGTTATAGAAAAATTACGACTTTTTGAGTAACTAAAGTTACCTATAGAGAATGTCCCAAAACCAACACAAGATTTGAATTTGCCTCAATTTATGCAGTAGTGTAGGCCAACCCGAAAAGAACATTTTTCTCTCTAAAAAAAAGTTCTATTTAATTTAAAATTAAAATCAACATAACATTTAATGTTACGTAAAACTTTGACACCCTATACCCATATTTATGTGGCGTTCGACTATACGGGCTAAATTATCATAACTAAATAGTCTTTTGAATTATATATAATAATAATTATACATAAATTATATCCACGCCTCTTATACATCAAATAAATTCACAAATTTTTTGGCATTCTACTCGACAATCGTAACAAGAATCATGATGGGAGCAACGCACTTACAAACATTAATTTGTATGGGCATGACGTGAGGAATCGATACGGAACCGACACCAAAAGCCTTTTCCATATATGAGACTTCTTACTTCATTTTCTGTTTTATTTTATAATGGGGGATATAAAACGAGCGTATAAAAAAATCTTGAGCGGTATGAATTTGAGTAAGCGAAAAATTTACTAAACTAACAACGAACATGGATTAATAATAAAATCCAGAACCATCTTACAAAAAGTGGATTTTGATTAATCCATTTCGGACATTAAAATTTTATCCGAGCGACTAACTGACATTACTAACTGAGCGACTGGAAAGAAAGACGGCAACTTCAATATTAAGATACGATTCGATTTGTTGTGATTTCGTTTGTTGATCTGACACTCGCTCACTCAATAATTCTGTACTCCAATTTAATTGATTTTGACACTTAAACCTGTAACTTACAGTCGCCCTATTATAATCTATATACTATGACAAAATTACCATTTAGGTTGATTTTTTACTGTTTAAATTTCCTTTACATCCAGTTGAATCAGTGAAAGATTACTCATACTATCGCAAACTCATATGGTTGAGATTATTTGTTTTTTTTTATTCTATAGCGGAAAACGGAACAGGTGGGTCTCCTATATGGTAAGGAACACCGCCGCCCATGAACAACCGCGCATTGGCTGTGTGGCCGGCTTTTTACGCCACTTAGGCGGCACTTTTGAGGGCCTCCGATATCCTCACTCACGCTGCAAAATACAGTACAAGTAACTAGTGTTGCCCAAATGCAAGACCAAGACCAGATTTAAACAGTCTTGGTCTTGGTCTTGCGCCAGCAGACCTGGTCTTAGTTTGCGCTCCAAGTCTTGTTCTTGCAGCAAAAGTCCTGCAAGTCTTGCAGTTACTTATTAGACTATTGCTACTTATTTACTACTCATTTACTAAGTTTTTCAAGACGCAAGTCTTGCAGGCTTAGTCTTGTTCTTGCGTAAGTCTTGCAGGATCAGTCTTGGTCTTGCGTAAGTCTTGCAGGATCAGTCTTGGTCTTGCGTCTTGCAGAAATTAGACAGTCTTGGTCTTGGTGTTGGTCTTGCATTTGCAAGACTGACTGCAAGACTCTTGCGTCTTGCGTCTGAATTCGGGCAACACTACAAGTAACGTTCCACGCTGAGTATCCTATGAGCATATCATTCTAGCCGCATATGATCACTTCAACCGATTTATCACCATCGCCGCACACTAAACAATGCCATAAATATTCTGTCACTCTCTCGCTGATGCGCACTTGTTATAAACACGAGACAAAACATAACAAGAAAAGTTCAGTGTTTAACAATGTTTATAAAGAAGGTTCGTGAATCCGTCTGTATTTAACTTTTTAAATTTTTTTATGGTATAACGGATAACATAGTTGGGTCTCTTATAAGGTAAGAGAACATCGCCGCCCGTGGACAATCGCGCCACAATCCGTGCATTGGTTTTATTGCCGGCTTTTTACGCCTCCGATATCCTCACTCACTCAGCGAAGCACAGTACAAGTATCGTTTCACGCTGAGTATTTCTGTACGACGAGCCGGGCCAATTAGTGTGTCAGCATGGCTCTCCCACACGTGAAAACCATTGAGTATATTTGTTTATAAATTTTATTTTAGCAAAATAGTTGATAAAATTGTCGAATAGAATGCAATCAATTTCCTATGAAAATATTATATAGACATCTAATTCATAAAGACTAATTGTGCTTACCTAAGGTGTACCTGATACATTTGCAAGTATTTATATACAATGGTCGAGTGTAAAATGAAAACCTTTATCATTTCAGATAGATGACGATAAAACTTAACAGCTGTAACAGTTTCCGATGTTTTTTTTTTACTGCAAAACGCTAAACCCATAAAAATTATATTTAAAAAAGAAATAACTCTTATTTAATTTTAAAAATCGAGACATTTGTTAATCAAATGAGTCTTGATTTTTATTTACTTCAAGTGTTGTTTTCTCTGCATTGAAACAAAAAAGGTTCTATAGGTGACGCAGTTATTTTTTTATTTATACTTGCGATAAAGGAGTATTTATATAAATGCTCACAAATGTACCTACATGTATTTAAGATACAATATAATATTACACGAGATACTACGGTCCATCATTTAGCTTATTACAATTAAATACATTTTCAGACAATGGATGAATACAAATGAAATTAAATATTAGCAATATATTTATATAATAGTGAATTGGCGGCTAGAGACACAAACTGACAGTTATCTATGACAGTGATTAAAAGCTGTGATAAACCTTAAGAAATAGAGCAAGATTATATAACGAAAATACACATTTTGAACCACATGTAAAATAAAATTATACATATATTAAATTAACAAGGACAACAAAATTATAATCACGAATAGAATATTACATTTTAGATGATAATAACTAAAGAAACTAGAAATGACTGATTCTTTATATCACTTAAATGAATCGACTGATGAAATCAGACCAAAAACCAATAAAAAAAAATAGTTTTCAATCATTGCCATAAATAAAACTAAGCGAAAAAACCATTGCTATGCGCGAATGAAAAAAAAACAACAAATTTACCTTTCATTAATGAAAAAAACGGGAGTTTCGTCAATCAATATATATTTGTCTGTTATAGAGAATCAGTGTAATAGGCTTGTGCTTTGTATATATTTATAATCTATATAACCATATATCACATTTAAGAATTAACATTTCTACTGTGGTACAAGAAATGCGACGTTTTACAATCGGATTTTTGGTAACGTGTTAAAAATGCCCGATATTCTATATCCTATTATAAATTACGGGGTAACAGAAAAAAATTATTCAAACATAGGTCAAATCAATCATACAAATGCGAAAAATCTTTACAATAGACAATGAGGCAAATAAAATATCTTACCTGTTCGTAGTAAATTTTCAGATGTAGGTCTATAAATGGTATTTCTATAATACTCTGATAATACTAATAATACGGTTTATGACTAAAGCCCACAGTGGGCCACTTACGAACTAACACTTACTAAGATTATGGAAAATAACGCCTTACTTTTATATAGAAAGAAAATTAAACCAAAAAATTTATTAAATGGCTCACTTAATAATTAATAATAATTCTCCACTTATCATTATTTATGAGAAAAAGAATCAAATCAGAAAACCAAAGAATCTACTACTCTATATAATTCTAAAAACGAGACGAGACGATAATCTATTTAGAAATCTAATTTTAAATAGAAAATTTACTTGCCTTGTAATTTAAACGAATCTATCGAGTGTATGCATTCTTTTTACACTTCAAGTTGTTAATACTGTAGACACGAACAAATATATTTAAATGCATCTGTCCATTTTACATTTTAAAGTTTCAATACCGTAGATAGAATTGAACAACCCCTTAACAGTGTTACAAATACCAAATAATAATGATTGTCAACGAGTTATTAAATAATTCACTTTGGTTTTGGCTTCCACAGCTCCTTAAATTTGCTGTAGACGACCTCGCAGTCAGGCCTCATATTCCTAAAGTTCTCCACACCAGCACGCGTCACCAGTGTACTTGAAAGATCCAGCCTCCGAAGATGCGGGGCAGCGCTAGCCAAATGCTGCAAACTTCGATCCGTTATGTTCCTATACCCAGTCACAGACAATACGCGTAGATTGGACCTATCGGGACGATTATTAATACCACCGTTGCCCATGAAAACTGGTCCGTTCGGGCCGAAGTGTATGAAATTCACGTCCTCGCCGTCCGCACGCCCGAAACGACGAATCGAAAAGTCCGTGACGAGCGATGTCGAATCAATATGGCTGTCGAAACTTCTCTCGCCTTCACGCGGAAATCTAAACGTATTGAACTGGGATCCAACGCTCACATACAACACGTGATGTTGAGGTTCCACGATATACTGCACATTGCGAATCGGATCTCGAAGCACTTCCTGAATATGGTCGTCCATATTGCGGCCCAAATCAATAATAGCCGGGTTTGCATTTTGAAACAGCATGTTCAAATTCGGATTGCGCGCTGCAACGGAATTTCGGGGAACCAACACACGCGCCGCAAATCTCGGACTAAGAGGTCGTTCATCTTGGTTCGCTTGGTTAAGTTCCAATTCAATATTAATCCGTTGATTTTCAACTCTGTGCATTAGATCGCTCAAGTTGGGATTCTGCGCGGACACGGGGTTCTGTTGCACCTGTTGCTTGGCTCTGCGCTGCGTTCCCGACGGTCCCGGTTGGGGTTCGTCTTTTTTCTTTGACGGATCCTCCTTTTCCTCGTCTTTATTTTCTTTCTTTTCCGTCTCTTTATTGTCTTGCTCTGCATCCTTATTCTCACTGCTAGGGCCAGGCTTTACGATATCGACTTGTGATTCCAAATGAGCCGCGAAAGCTCTTAGGATATCAGAGAATTTCCGAGGAGCCGGTGGATTTTCCGCATTCTCCGCCGGTTTATTCTCTTCTTGGTTCTCCTCGCTTTCCGGTAAACGTTGCACTGTGATTTCCGATTCTTCAGTAAAATTCACAGTCAACGAATTCCTGTTACGCCGTAATCGCGCAAACCTGGGCAAATTGTCATTTTGCTCGTTGTTTTTCTCATTTTGACCATTCGAACGCTGACAATCGCATACTGCCATATCAGTTTCGGTTGCCTTGTCCGTTTTCTCCACAGATCTGTGCTCCGGACAGATGCAATATAATTGATGTTGCGGCTCTTCATTTCTGGAAGTGGCTCCAATTACAATTACGTTATTATCTGGAGGTGCAGCCATTGGTTCGTCGGTATTTGCGTTAGCATTTGCATCAGCATTAGCGTTAGCATTTCCCGAAATACAGTTCCTATTTACGCAAATCCTCTCAATACGGACCCGTATCTGGGCATCGTTTTTGACCCTCTTCGGCACACTCGGTCCATCTTGAGCATCATCATCATCGTCGTCATCATCAGCGTCATCTTTCTTACTTTCTTCAGTTTCTTCTTTCGCTTGCTTTCTCTTTCTTTTTTCACTTTCCTTATCTTTTATCTCTTGCTCATGAGCGAGCCTGAAATCATTATCAAACATTTAAAATTAAATTGTATAAATACACTAACTCGTCATGCATAGGAAAATTCAATACATTGCCTAATATAATAAGTAATAAAGTTTATTTTAACAACAACAAAAATTAAAACACACTTTTTTTTACTGTACTCAGTTGTTGACTAGATCTCGACACAGATGTTTATCAGTAACGAAGAAAAAAGATGTTTATTTCCTTTAAACAATTTTATTTGAATTTATTGTTTGTATTATATTATTTATGAATATACCTACTAATATAAAGGTGATTAATCTTTCACGTAAAAACTTCTACTCAACGGATTTTGATCAAACTTTGCAATAACATAGCTTCTACATCAGAATAAAACATAGACTATGATTTATAATATTTGTGTAAATTGTACAAAATTTAAGAACGACACGTAAATCAGACACGGTAGGTGGCGAACCGAGCGTGGTCCATTAATATACTATTGTTAGCAACCATCTGGACGAAAATGCCACCATCCTTCTCCGCCGCTTTTTTTTGGAAGACTATTTGCTACCGGCTATACAGTCATCATAGCTTCACATGGTCTTTTGGATCGAGCCATAGGCTCGCAGTGCAGGTACAAAAAGGGCATGCGTCCGTGTCCAGTGAGATGGGAGCAAAAAAAAAGACTAACCCTTGTCTTATATAAGCCACCAATTACCTGAATCGTTTCAAAGAACGCGAGAAGCTGTAGTCCTTATATATTACTGACGCTATCTTTATTTGAGAAAAGCTTTATTCGATTCTACCCCGTGTACAAAGTTTTAGCATCACGTATTAAGTCACAGAGAACAAGTGAAACAGATAACTTTCTTTGCATCTATCTTGAATTTTTTTATAGTACAGCGGTCAACGAAGCAGGTGGGTCTCCTATATAGTAAGAGAACCCCGCGCCACAGTCCGCGCATTGGTTGTGTTGCAGGCTCTTTACGCCACTTAAGCGTCATTTTTAAGTGTAGCCTCACTCACTCAGCGAAACGCAGTACAAGTACCGTTTCACGTTGAGTAATCATTGAATTTATGGGAGGGATGCTGAAACCTTTCGGATTTCACTTACCTGTGTAGTATTTAATACTAATTTATTACTTTTATTTTTTAATAGCTAAGTGTAAATGAATTCATATCTAATACCTAATATATAAAACAATCTAGGTTTACATACCGCTTCGATTGCATTATACTTGAAGTTGATGGTCCTGGATCGTTGTTGTCTATGATTGGCAAGTCCTCCTCATCACTGTCTATATGAACGGGCGTCATTTTCTTTTGATAGTATTCCGGCTCCTGTACAGGAAAAAAATTCAGTTAGATAACTAATAATCAGGAATGCTTATCACGATGTGCTGTCTCCTCGCGAAACCTTATGGCAAGTAATATAAAGTTAAGCTAAAACATGTTTATGAAATATAACTACATTTATATAGATGTAAAGAAAATATTTCGTTTCATATGTATAGCTGGCTGGTAAAGCATCGAATAAAATGTGTCAGACGCCCTGGCAAATACGGACGTTTTTGTCAAAGTGTAAAATAGATAAAATTAATATGAAAATATTATTGAAAAGAATGTAAATTTAATTATATGATATTAAATGGGTTCTTCCATTTTTAGGTGAGTTCTGTTTTATAATGTAATTTGTAAATAAATACAATATACTTAAATAAAAATTCTATTTGTAGAGCGACACATCGTGCATTTTATTTAAATTACAATCCGTAAGAGAATTTATCTTAAATACCTAAATATACCCATTCAATGAAAAATTTTCACCGGTGGGAGAGCCATGCTGAAGCATATGCGGACGCACCAATTGGGCCGGGTCGTCCGAAGTGATACCACGGGATCACAGAATACTCAACGTGAAACGGTACTTGTACCGTTTTTCGCTGGGTGGCTTAAAAAGCCGGCAACAAAACCATTGCGCGGACTGTGCCATGGGCCGCGGTGCTCTCTTGCCATATAAGAGACCCACCTGCTCCGTTGTCCGCTATGCCATAAAATTTATTTACCTGCAACTCCCAACTATCCAATTCGACGTGTTGTACGTACTCGTCGTCGGTGTAGTGGGCGTGTCGTGGTATTTTCGGGTACACGGCGGCGCTCAACCATAACTCTTCCAACTGCGGCAACCAACCCAGAGCAGACACTTCCGAGTCGCCGACAGGTGAGCCTCGAAGGTCCAAAACCTGAAAACAAAAACAATTTATTTGTCTAAACAATGTGTTATATAATCTTAATAAATATACGATAATATGAAGCACAAAGTGGGCGGCTCGTCCCAAATGATACGGGCTCACAGAATACTCTAAAACGGTACTTGTACTGTTTCTCAGATGAGTGAGGATATCTGCGGCGTAAAAAGCTGGCAACACAACCAATGCGCGGACTGTGGCGCGGTTGTTCATGGACGGCGGTGTTCTCTTACCATATAGGAGACCTTACATGTACTCTTGTCCGCTATAGATAAAAATAATACTAAAAAGACTCACCTACCGCCGGACAAGCGGTCCGCCGCTTACAATGCCTGCCTAAGGGACACAGTGTATATACGCTATATATATAATACTCACCCTTTTACAACCAATACCCAGTAATCCCACGGCCACTCACAGAATTTGTCCTTATAAATAAAGATTTAGGGCCAGATCCACTAATAAATCTCTAATTACGTTATTTAAAAGGCCTACGGCTAAATCAATATAACATAACGCGCGTTTTTAAAAGGTTCCTGACAAGGCGATACAATTGAAAATAAATTTACCTTCAAAGTCCGGAATCCATATCTCGCAGTGAGTGACGCGTAAGCAACGAACTCGGTGAGCTTGTAGCACTGTCGCGCGATCAGATTTTTTAATTTCGGATGTTTCGACAGGGGCAGAAGGGAAGACGGCTCCATCCAATCACATTCGGATAGGTCCAGATGCTGCAAATAATCACTTAAATATATCCCATCTAAAACTGTTATACTATGTTAAGATCTGACCACACTAGAATACCAACATGAACCAGTACTTGTACTGTGGTTCGCTGAAGCCCGTGAAATTATATCGATCACGCGACGTATAAAGCCGGCAACACGACCAAAACGCTGTTGTCCATAGGCGATGATGATATCTAACCAAAGATGAGATTAATTATAAGTATGGTGATATAATGTTCATGTTCAGCATTTTCGTCTCGCGGGTTTGTAAAGTATGTACAGACAGATATATAAAGTATGTATAGTATATGCGTAGACATAATCCCCGTTCCGGCATCCTGTAAGAAATTTCAAATTCCGGACCGGGAATCGAACCCGATACCTCTTGTGGTTGTAGAGGACACGAGGTTCTAGCCATTTATGAACTTAAGAAAAAAATATCCCACTTCGATATTTTTTTTTACAATTCTATAACGCACAACGGAGCAGGTAACGCTGCGAATGAACAACCGCGCCACATTCCGCGCATTGGTTGTGTACAGAACCTCCGACATCCTCATTCATTCTGCGAAACACAGTACAAGTACCATTTCACACTAAGTATTCTGTGAGCCGGTTGCATCACTTCAGACAATAAGTTAATATATATTTCAGTTATAATAAATTCGTTTTAAAAGTAATAGAGTTTTTATTGCAACTCACCTCCAGTGCCGGCAGACACTTGGTAACTTTCGTTAGGAACGATCGGTCTATGACCAAATTGAACATCTTCGTGCCGCGGAGCGATAACTTTTTCAGCGACTTCGGAAAGTGACCGAGATTTATCTGAAGGGAAAAAACTAAATAAAACGACATATATTTTCTAAATATAGTGTAAATTCCATATAACGTCCCTCGATTTGAAGACTCCCAAAGCGTCGTAGTCAGTTGACTTTGGTTGGTTTAAAAACTGCACACTGTACGCTCTTTTGTAGCTTAATTATTCTAGCCCACAATAAAGAAAAGAAGCAGCTAAATTATTGGAATTCAATATCGCAAAATATAAAGTAAAAAAGTACAGCATAACTGGTTCAGCAACCGATGTCGGACAATAATAACCAGATGCATATGCAACAGCATTCAAATATGATTATTTTTATATAGTTAACCTACTATCATTAGTCTTAAATAAATATTTTTTATTTCTAATTCGGATTTTTCTTCTCTGGACATTATGACAACTTTCTATAACGCCAAAAAATGCACAGTCCCTTCAGTGTCTTTATATAGAGTTTACATTGTAGTTAAGTTAATTATGACATCACAATGTCTGCTCCGTCCACATACAATAATAATAAATTGTGTTTTGTTAATAGGAACGGTGGCAACCGAGCAGGAGGCTCACTAAGGCAAGCGATCCTGCACCCATGAACACCCCTAGCCCTTGCAGAGCCGCGGGTGCTTTACATGCCTTTAAGGAATATGTACGCTGTTTATTAAAAAAGGCGCGGTGCAGTTTCTTGCCGCTTCTTCTGCATTATTGCTTTGGAAACGGCGTACACGGAGTTACAAGTAAATCTTGGACATATGAAGATTCTATATTTAAATTAAACTTGTAAATTAATTATTTTTTAACGACGTTTATGCACACCATTACTCTGTGTAATGCTGCTCGCAGAGGAATTTTCAAGCCAATACGATCTCAGGGTCTTTTTAAAACGAATATTCCTACCCCGTATAGGACGGAAACGCATCAGCGGCCCTTCTGGAGCTAAGCGTGTCCATGTGCGGTGGATCAATTATACTAGGTGAGTAACCTGCACGTATGCATCACGATTTTTACAAACAAAAAATCACCACGAGTGTCTTCCGCGTTCTCTGTGTAAATCTGTTAAGAATCCTAATCCTGGAATTGTATAGAGAACTTGCAAATTTTAAGTAGAATTAATATTACCTAGAAATTTATATTGTATTATAATTCAATGACATGCTGTCTTCATTGGCCATGACAATTAATATTCATTTTTATGCTTTTTTGCAATAAAATACTAGAGAAAAGATTTTCCTAAGCTCTTCGTTACATTGTATCAAAGTGTCGGTAATAGAAAGTGATACATACAACACTGCAATTAACATTGCAGTACTCCAGCGACAAGGTTGTAAGACTGCACTGGTTCTTTAGTTCTCTCATGACGTGTGGGGTTAGTGTGAATTGGGGCCCCACGCACTTTTGAGGTCCCGAACGACCGAAACTACCATCTTCGCTCCAAACTGGATAATCTTGAAGGCTGGAAACATTCATAAAATTAAGATTTTTTTTAATTTATAGTATACCGGACAACGGAGCAAGTTGGTTTCCTGTATGGTAAGAGAACACCGCCGACTATTGACAACCGGGACGCAGTCCGCGCTCTCTGTGTTGACGACTTTTTACTGTAAATGTACTATTATACCAATACTACATATTTCTTGTGTTCTGTTGTGATAGTCAGTTTTTGCCTCCCCTTTCATTAAAACAAAAAACAATACCCGTGGGAGAGCCATGCTGAAGCATATGCTAACGCACTAATTGGGGCGGCCCGTCCAAAGTGATACCACGGGCGCTTAGAATACTCAGCGTGAAAAGATAATTGTACTTGAAACCGTACCCCGCAGAATGAGAGAGGATATCGGAGGCCCTTAAAAATTTCGCTAAAACGACGTAAAAAGACGATGGCACAGCCAATGCGTGGATTGTAGCGCGATTGTTCACGGGCGGCGGTGTTCTCTTACCATATAGGATACCCCACCTGCACATACACACAAAAAAAACATGATTATGTCACTCACCGCGGCAGGCAGACGACGCGTGGGTTGAATACGAAACGGTTTTGTCTACGACCATCGAACGGCATCTCTCGAACCACCGATATATTATCCTCTGCTATTGTGTTTCCTGGAAAAACATTAATCATCATCACTCGTGGGAGAGCCATGCTGAAGCACTAATTGTGCCGGCTCGTCGGAAGTGATACTACGGGCTCACAGAATACTCAGCGTGAAATGGTACTTGTACTGTGTTTCACTGAGTGAGTGAGGATATTGGAGGTCCTTAAAAGTGCCGCTTAAATGGCGCAAAAATCCGGCAACACAACCAATGCGCGGACTGAGGCGCTGTTGTCCATGGCCGGCGGTGTTCTCTTACCATATAGGAGACCCACCTACTCCATTGACCGCTATAACATAATGTTTTTTTTATAAATTCCTCATCATTCGATTTATTAAAGCAGTAATATGTTGTATACATATATGTTTAAAAATACAGAATACATGTGTATATACTTTATTTATAAAAGATACCTACATACACTTCTTTTCCATATAATCTTACACCGTGTCAAATTTCAACTTGCAATTGTTTGCGCAACTTTCCTAAAACGCTTACGGCATGTAATATGATGATATAGGTATATGAGTAGTAATATGATGATATCGCAGTTTCATACAAAAGCATTACTAAAATTGCGACTTATATAAATTATGAATAATACAACATGATCTGCTATTAACGCTATGGCCGTGGGAGAGCCATTCTGAAACATATGCTGACGCAACAATTAGGCCAGCTCGTGAAATGGTACTTGTACTGTGTTTTGCAGAATGAGGGTATCCGACGCCCTTAAAAATACCGCTTAATCGGCGGTAAAAGATGGCGAGAAAACTAATGCGCAGACTAAGGCGCGGTTGTCCATGGGCAGCGATGTTCTCTTACCAGTTACCATATAGGAAACCCACCTGCTCCGTTGTCCGCTATACTATAAAAAAAAACGGATATCCAGCACATCAAAACTCACCACTTGTACACGGTTCATCTTTTTTCTTAGGTGTGATAGGTTCGCCGGTATCCTCTTCAGCCACAGCCCTCGTTGTGTTAATGAGGCCGAGACATCTAGAGACATTTAAAAAATTCAACCGACCAAAACAAAAATAATATTATTACATTATAAATTTGCTTACTATGATAAACGAACAATGTTTGAATAACTGAGCGTTTTTGAAGCACGCTCTCTTTTTAAAGCTCCCTAAGTATTTTTTATATAAACGGTGGTAAACGGACAGGAGGCTCACCCAGGGCAAGCTGTGCTTCGCCTATGGACACCCCTAGCCCTCTCAGACCCCCGGGTTGCCGGCCTTAAGGACTATGTATGCTCATAAAGGTCCCCAAGTCGTGTTGGTCAGGATATATCCGTGCTGGCAGCTGATTCCGTAGAAAGGTGGTGCGCGGCTTGAAATGCCTTAAAAACGCTCAGTTGTGGAACGACAAACATCGAGATGAAAGCGAAGAAACTTTGTATTCTGCCTCGATATTTGATGGTGAAATTCAGCAGCAGGTATCTATCCAAATAGCTTCGCTGAACATTCCCCGTGATAAATGCGGTAGAAGATGTTGAGCGAAGCAACACCTCTACGCAACGCCAGTGTTAAGCCGATCGGAAAGGATCTTGTCGTCAACAATTCGAGCTGCTCTACGCTAAATGCGATCTAGAGCGGACAACGGAGCAGGTGGGTCTCCAATATGGTAAGAGAACACCGCCGCCCATGAACAACCACGCCACTTACACTTACGCTTAAGTGGCATTTTTAAGGGCCTCCGATATCTTCACTTACTCTGCGAAACACAGTACAATTACCGTTTCATGCTGAGTATTCTGTGAGCCCGTGGTATCACTTCGGATGAGCCGTCCCAATTTGTGCGTCAGCATATGCTTCACCATTGCTCTCCTACAAGTGAATTTATGAGGATTCAACTAAAAGACACTCACCCAACGCATTCTTTGGCATGACCGCTGATTAACAGCTCCTCTGTTTCTTCGTGCATCATATGCGACAGGTACCACTCCAGCCTCGATGTGCTGGTCGTTTCGTTCCGGGCATCAACATGCCTCCACAGCGAGCGTTCTTGGACCAAGAGGCCGAGTCGTGGGCATGTACTAAAACGTGATTATTTATTTACAAAAATATATAACACAATCCATAAAAGAGATTTCTATAGATTATATGAAGTAGAAAACCGCATCTTTTTGAGAGCCTCGTATTATCTCACGAAGCGAAAGGTGTCCCCAGTTCGATCCCCGGTCCAAATAAAAAAATATATTTTAATTTATAATTTTATCGGTTTATGGAAGAGCTTGACATTGGCCACGCGAAACTAATCCGAAGTAAGCAAAATCCATAAAATTAACAACTGGTGCTATTAATTTCCAAATCCTATGCAAAAATATTGCTGTAACATTGGCTACAATAGTAAAGCATATCTTTGTTGAACCACACTGGTTGCCATGCCATAAGTTTACTGTGAATAAAATTTTGAAGAAACTGGTCCAGCAATAATTTCTCAGTATTTATTTATTATAGGCAACACTGAAACACAGGTCTATATAATAGTTTGTAGTAACATCAGAAACACTATCTGCCTTGAGCAGAATTTTGGCTATAATTCTTAAATTTTTGAAAATTAGGACACTATTTAAGCTAAAATTTTAGCATATTATTAAGTACTAAGAATCTCAGATGCTTGTCATACTACAAGAGCTTTGAAAAAAGCTTATAAGAACTTACTATCCCAGTGCTTTCAAATCACGTGGAGAGCACAGCTTCAGGATATACAGGAGGACATCATCTGACAGATCGAGAAGATTGACCTGCCTAAAGTTGGACATATCTGTAAAAATATTTTGTTGGCTAGAGTTACAAATTCAATGGCATTTTTTAATAAATGAAGATTTTAATAATAAAAACAGTGCCTAACTAGCAAACGGGCTCCTAAGATAAGTGGTCCTCTGCCCATGTCTATAATGCCTACCTTCTTCTCTTTTAAACAAATAAAATCTAAGACCTGGCAGATATGTTTTAATTATATTATTAAACACCATTTGGATTTTAGTCAAAAAATATCATCATACCAAATTAGAAAACAAAGAAAGTTTTGCTTCATATTGCTTGTGGATGTGTGATTTAAAAAGACAAACTTAAATGATTTACTTACTTTATATCATACAGTTATACCAGCTATATTTGTTAGATGGTTAACCTCAGATTTGTAGAACACCCAGCATCAATACATTTATATGCCAACATTAATACTAGAAAGTTGAACTACATACCTCTTTGGTTAAAAGATGTGTTGCTAATTTCTATTTAGGAGCATTAGCTCCTAAAACTATTAACTTTTAAGAAGTTATTGTTTTCCTGTATTCTGTTGATACTTCCAAAGAACAGGCCACTAGGCCAATAAGTATTAATGAAATGACTACTTACTACTATTAATTTTTTTAAATATTATTTAAGTCATTAGTTTTATTGAGCCTTTAAATTTAAAATTCATCTTTTTTTACTATCAAGAATGTGTCTATTTTTGTACATTGAAAATTTTATCGATTTTAATTAAAATCGGCGCATAAACCATTGCACATTCTGCTACCCTCCCTTACCTAAACGATACCTAAAAATAGACTAATACGATAGTCCTAGATTATTGATTTTTTAAAAGTACATGTTTCAATCAAATCAAAAACTTACCATCATCGATGCATCCATTATCATCGTTGTCCGGATTTACATCACAATCCACTTGCATCTTCTCCATTTTATATTAAACCCAAGTGAATGAATATTTTGCAAATGTAAGAATTACATTAGCGGACAAAATTAAATAACAAAGAACGCAGGAATAGCAATCGCTGACTAAGCGTAAACCGGTTGTTACTGATACCAGAAATTGTTTATTTGAAACATTAATTGGAAAGTTTCCAAATAAAGCACAATTTTTATTTTTTTCAAAACAGTGCACTTGAGATCACAAATCCCAAGCACTAAAACAAAGTCACCAATGCAAAGAGAGGTAGTATCTTATATTTTGTATTGTGAGAATCGGTGATATGTCAAAAGAGGCTTGAAATTTAAACGTCAAAATGTGTTACAATACTTGTGAGTAATGACTAGTGGTGTACATTTAATAATATATCAATATTTATAATCGATGTTAAACATCGTGTCACATATGATTTCTGCAACAATTAAATCCCAGCTTTCGCTTTCACCTCGAGTTTGTCGTATCATAACTGAGCGTTTTGAAGTAAAACTTCTTTAAGAGCGAATAGGAAGTAAGTGCACGACAGTGCAACGGAAGTCCGTTACGGCAATATGGCGTTACGTTTTTCAAATATTTAAGAAACAAATCAATCAAAATTTTTTTTTTAAAAATTATGAGTAAAAAATATTAAATTGAATAATAATAATTATTATATAATAGAATTAATTATGTATAAATATTGAAAAATAAATTTAACAATAAATAACTCTCCAGTTCAATCGACTACAAGTTATGGTACGACTATTGATGCAGCTTTCTCAAGAAATTTAGTCAATTTGCAGAGTAGAATTTGCTTCTCACTTCAATCATCATAATCCAATCATACATTATTTAAAATAGGATAGTAATTAAATTATTTTATTAAACTGTAAAGTATTCGAAGTTAATTAATGTACATATTACTAGTGTTACATTTAAATAAATGTCATAAAATAAGCCATTATTGATGAGGTTTATACATGATAGTGTTTTGATCTAGATTCATTATACAAAATCTAAAAAAATACTATCTAACAATCTAAAGAATATATATAGGTGACCTGTTTTCGTTTACCAGTTTATTTTTCACAGATATAGGCGTCCGCTAAAGTTTTCCAATTCTTTCTGCTTTTTGCAGTGCGTGTACATTTTATACGACAATATTTTTGTTATGTTGTCTTCTTTTATTTGTTTTTTGTCTATCTCTTTTCTTATACCATATCGATTATAAAAAATATTTAACAAAATATCGAACTATTTCCATGTTCGATGTTAAGTGACTATGTAATGACACATATTGACAAATAGTCATAACTCAAAACATGTCCTTTAAAAACGTGCGTATGTCATAGTTCATGTGTTTTGTTCGTACATCGTAAATAAATACAAATTTTAAAATAATGGCTAAATCATTACGCAGTAGATGGAAGCGAAAATGTCGGGCAATCAAACGTGAACGTTATGCAGTGAAAGAACTAGCTAAACTGAAGAAAATGCTTGGTATAAAAGAAGAAGAAAAAATTAACCCAGATGAGGTTATAGAATCTGAACAAGTGATCTTTTTGGATGCTGGTGCAGTAAAAAAAGATCAAATGAAACAGGAACAGCCTCCAGAAGAAGATGTTGAAATGAGTTCAGACGAGGAAAATGTGGAAGTATTAGATGATAAGGGAGAGAAGCGCGTATTCAGTACAAAAACATTAAAAGATAAAAATGGCCAATATCCAGTGTGGTTACATAAAAGGAAAATTGCAAAGCTAACAACCAAGAAAAAGAAATTGAAAAGAAAAGCTAGAATCAATAAAAAACGTAAATAAACATATTTTAATGCCCACTGTTTGTTTTATTTCAGTTTACTTGGTTTGTATCAGATAAATTAGCTGTATATATTTTCACATGACTATATATTTCAAAGCCATTTCTAAAGTGGCATATTTAAATATGTAAGTAATAAAACATAAATTATAATATTTAAAAGTATAAGTAAAATTTAGACAGATTGTTTTATGTTGTATGTTTCATTATATTTTTGCTTAAATGTGTATACCAAATAGTATGTCAAACATACTATTACAAGAATCTATATGTTTCATTCTTCCTTTCTATCTGTTCTAAACGATGCACTCTTACAGACAGATGTCTTCTCATATAATGTGTTAGCATAACTACAAAGCATATTGTGCAATAACATATTTCATTAACAAACTGAAAAATAAAAATGGTAATATAAATAAATACAAAACTATACAGAAATTTCAGAACTAAAATGGGGTCTTGTGATAATTATTGTAAACAGTATTATTGTTTTTGAGAGTTAATTGCTATTCTTGTTACTCTTGCTACTCTTGTTATTCTTGTTTGATAGAGCAAGACATTATTTGATGCAAGCATATTTCATGTAAACCCAAATTATATGAGGTTATAAGTTGTTAGGCTTTTTACACATATATACTAATACTGATTCTCATCATCTATGGAACAGTATCAAGGTTATAATACATAAATGTTAAAGCATTTGATGTATATTACACACTACATGTATGTAACTACTTCAGTTACATATAATTAGAATATTATATAGTATTCTATTAGTAGTAGTATAGTACTACCTAATATTTTAAAATTATTTTCAGTATTAGATTGCCTGAAGGATTGATTTTATTGATTACCTGACCCAACTTATCAAATTCTTTCCAAAATCTAACCTAGGTTAATTATTATAATTAACCAACTTTCATAGTTACTATCATAAATTGTGTTCTACTAATTGCTATTACAGGGGTCAGTTTCGGTTGTCTGAAATGCATTACGTTTTATTTCAAAATTATTATCAAATTTAGCAAGAAACAAAAATGACAAGAAACATAATTTAAAAAAATTGTTTAAACAAAATTCAATTTAAAATGACAAAACTACAAAAAAATTAACGTTTTACATGAAGGAAGTTTGTATTGGAAAATAACATTGTCATTTCTATGACATATTTCAAATGTAATTAATAAATTTAAAAGCCAATCAACTTGGCACTGATTATTTAAAAGTATTTATGTCTGTTTACAAGATAATATTATAAATTACGTACCTATATTATTTATTCAGGATTACTTTCGGAATCAATAATCGTATTTTATACGATACGAATACACTAGTTTAATCTCGCGACTTTACCCGGTTCAGTAATTATTAAAGAGATATATTACTATATTACTGTCCATATAAATAAAACCAAATATTTTAGTTTTTATTAAAGTTGCTTTTTTAACATTTTCTCCACATTCTCATGATATTCCTCATAATCTGAAGATGACTGGAAAACAAATATCTTTTGGCCTTCTTTTCTTACAGTCTTTTTTCTATTCAAATCTCTTTGTTTATTTAAATCAAAAATGTCATCTTGGCCATTCAATGGACTGTCATCTTGTTCTTTCTCATATTTTAATTTGGAACTCTCATCTTTGTTTGTATCCTTGTGAATTTCATTGGAAGCGCTACTTTTAGTATTGGTAGCGGCAATATCTGTATTATTACATTTGTACTGATTTCTTAACTTCGTGTATTGTAATGACAAGTTTTTTAATGATATCTCATCACCATCTTTGATATCATGGTGAATTTCTTCATCTATCTTACTATATCGATAACTCGGACTATGTGAAATAGTATTGTTCATTTTCCATAATTTCAATATTGTTTTTTCTGCAATAAAATCAGCAAGTTTGGAAAATTTTTTAGAAGCAAGAACTCGGTCGAGAAATTCATCGACATCATTTGTATTTGTTGAATTGATAGTTGCTATTAATGTTATTAAATCTGAAATGATTTTATTATTAATTATTCGTTTTTAACTAATCATAATATTAATTTTTTTATATCTGAGATGCACTTGGACAATCTCTTTCATTTAAACAACACTGTTTAAAATATATTAATCTGTATAGTTTTAATAAAAGTTATTCTTTAGAAAATTCAGGTTTATGTAAATAAAAATGTATTCACTATTTTAAGACTTACACACTAGCGAGATTTTTTTCCCCATTTTATTACTAGTCGTAACATTTTCATAAAGTTAAAACGCCATATAAGTGTAGTAGTACACATAATAATCTAATAAATCGTAAAAATGTTTATCATTTTTTCCCAACACATAAGTACTTTGTAACTGTCACAATTCGCCAATATGAACGGTTTATTTAAAGAAAGAAACTACTATCTCGAAAAAAATATATATACTATGCAGATAGTCAGGAATATAATAACAGAGACTACTAATAATATTATATATATTATTATTTTTTATACAAATCATCTAAAACATAAAATTCTATCATATTTCTTAACCACAGCCAAAGAAAACACTGATAAAACTTTGATATTCTAAATAAATAGATAATTATATAATATTTCTTAAAATCCTTTTTATTATACACAATTGTGATTTGCATAATTGAATATGATATTTCAAAAATATCATTCCATTATAATCTCTTTGGATTCTGATCTTCTTATGATAAGCTTGTTGGCTGATTCTCTTTTAATTTCTGCTATATACTCAGTATGTAACACCTTCTCAAACCAAGTTTCGTTGATACTTTTCATTTCCACATTTGACCCTTGTGATTTAATTAAGTTAAAATGTTTAGACCGAATGTGACTTTTCAATCTACTGTGATGCTTGTAAGACTTTTCACAGGCTGAACAATTAAATTTTTTATTCAATCTGGGAATGAGATTATGTATTAGCTTATATTAAATTTTCTAATATTATTTAGCAATAATATAACAAGTTAAGCCAATTTAACAGATTTAAGCATGTCCTTTAAGAAATAAAACTGAAGTTTTTTATTAAAAATAAATAATATTAGCGTAGTTTTTACTAAGCAATGCAATAACTATGTTCAAACTTCTACATAGGTTGAATGTGCACAAGTGAATACTCCAACAGTTACTTAATATTATTTATCGGCATTATCTCTTATGAATGTTGCTAACTAGTGCAATTAAACTTGAAATTAATTGAAATATGGTATTATTTTCAAAAACCTAAAGGTGTATTCACTTATGATTGCATTTTAATAAACCTTTTGACCACTTTAGTAGTAGATGGTGGTGGCATTTCTGTTTTAATTATTGCTTCATTCTCTTTTGTTTCCAAATCTGTGGTATTTTCTGTGTTTACTAGTTCAGTCATTTAAATTCAACTCTTTGTCGCGCTATAATATTTATATTATTGCTTACATAGTTATAAATTTATTTCTAAACGTATTAAGAAAAAATAATTGTTTTTTATATGTACCTAATACGTTTAATTTTAAAGCATTTGTAAATCAGAACTGTTTTTATTTATTTTAACTACATTTTATTAATCTAAGATTAATAAATTATTTGGATGAGATAAAAATTAACCTAGCTGAAAATATATTATAGTATACACATTATAATATATGCCACGATTTCTGCAGTACGCTAGTAGTAAAAAGTCAATGTCTAATGATAAAGTCGTAACAACTATCAACTACTTTTTATATGCATGTTTTATTTTTTATGGTATAGCGGACAACGGAGCAGGTTTTTTTTAAAATGACTAACCGCTGTCGGCATATGGCTTCTACAGCACAGCGCGGACTTTTGGGGCGAGAGATTGGTTTATAACCGCGACAGGCCCAAGGGCTCCTCCTGCGAGACACAAACCACGGCTTGAGCCGTCGCGGCGACGTTGGTCGCCTGGGCGGCTGGCCGGAAGCTCACCGGAGTGCGCTTCCCGACCAGTATCGGTCCTCGCCCCCGTTTCCGTCGGGGGCGGTTTTTACCGCGGTCCCTACACAGAACCCTATCATCTGATGTTTTACCTTTCCTCTCCTCGATGGAGGC
>DWCF01002682.1:0-22820 GCA_018230265.1 Delias oraia | reverse complement strand
CCGCCGCCCATGGGCAACAGAGTCGCAATCTAGGCTTCTTTGTTGACAGCGAATTATTACATATTAAGTAACCTTTTTATATATTTTAATGCTATATTTCGATGTTTGCATTTCACCGTCCGCTTTCACTTTGACCTGACACGTTCTGGGCCATGATCCATTTCTTCACTTGCATTGTAATTACTTATTAGACGTTACAGTCACTTTGAAAGAATTTGAAAACTTAAAAGGGAAACCTCCTATTCTTAATTCCGTAGAGAGTACTTTGTGAAATTAATAATAAATATTTGTTTTTTAAAGGTATTAATAATAATAATTAATACCTTTAAAAAAACGTAGTTAAATATTTTAAGATTCGGAAGATATGGGCTACAGTTGAAATTAAGTAGGAAGGTTATGTATTAATAATATACTTACCCTTGATAATATCGTAATCCTCATTAGCAGAAATTACGTTGTACGTATGAGGATGGAGTACTGCAAATGCGTAGTGCAAATGTGAGCATGACTTGGGCACTAGACCCGCAGTAAACGCCAAAGGCGGCGCCCTGTACGCCGCCCAAGACTCCAAGTAACAAACGACCAATCGACGCTGATTTACACCGCTTACGGTTTGTTGCATCTCTGAAAAGTTGGAAATTATTAGAGCCTTCAAAATATTTGTCATCTCTAAAGAAATCTATAATCTAAAAATAATGTCGTAGTTTGTTTTAGATTTAACGATAAGTAATGCTTCAACTGTGTTTAGCTGAGTGAGTGAGGATATAGGAGGCACTTAAAAATGCCGCTTTTAGCGTAAAAATCCGGCAACACAACCAATGCGGGGACTATGACTATGATAACGTACCCTGAAGATTTGCGTTTCCCAAATGTAATCTCTCATCCGTGCGAGAAACACTGAAAGAACAGAACATTTTATATACGATATATTGTCTTTGTTTCACACAGTTTCAAATATCATAAAAGAATTTTGGCGTCATCGCAACAACGAACACGTCATGTTTTATATTATTTTATAAAAACTGTAAATTTTCTAACTTTGATGTGTCAAATTGATGGAGTTTTAAATATAAACTCTTCAGTAATAACTACAATTAAAGTAAAAAATCAAAGTCAAAATTTTTTTTATTCAAAGTACGATACAAAACATTATTTATTGAACGTCAAATTTAGATTCTACTTCAATTTCACAAGGTGTTGGCGCTGAAAGGACAAATGGCGAAAGAAACTGACAGCAACACATCTTTTCTTAAAAATTTGCAGAGTTACACTTTAATTCACAATTTTTTTTATCGTTTAGGAAGTCTATTCAAAAAATCAGTGAAAAAATAACTTACTTTTGAGGAAATAAAGGTAGGTTCTAGATTGCGTAATATATACTACGCGCTATCTTGGGCGCTATCTAAAACTTACTCACTTGTTTAAATGACTTGCAGCTCCATAATATTTTCTAAAGTCCTCCACATCTTTCAAGGGCATGTGAGATTTCTGCAAAGTTATTTATTGTTTTTATTTTATACCATTATAATTAAAACATTAAAATTAAAGCGGGCAACACAACTAATGCGCAAAGAACGTAATAGAACCAAAATGTTTATAAAACTGCAACACCAACATTTTTAAGTTCCTTTTTATTTATTTAAGAAAAATACAAATATTTCAATAACCAAGAAGTTTGTATATTTAAATATTGTGTGACATAATCCTTGAAAAGTTTATTTCGCACACCGAATACAATCATACTTCAATATACCTCATTATAGTACAAAAAGGTGAAGTATTTATTATATACTAAATAAACTATACACACAAAATTTAATAAAAATTATGAAATAGGTTACTCGAGTATAAATCTCGAGAGAAAGTCGATATACTCACACCAACTAATTTCAATAGAGATTGCTGGTCTATCACAGGAATGGGTAGTTTTTCCACGGCATCACGCAGCGGTAGTCTGCCATCACTTTCATCCGGGAGGTTTCTATAAATATTTAAAAAAATCAAAATATGTCTGTAGTAAACATATAACGGCGAGCGCGAACCGGGAAACGCAGAGTGGGACGTTCCGCCACGCGATGGAAAGACATCATTATGGTCGCGAGCAATCGCTGGATTCAGATCGCTCATGATCGCAATAGGTGGACGTCTTTGGGGAAGGCCCATGTCCAGCAATGGACTTTAATAGGATGATGTTACGATGTAGTATAAAATGCAAATTAAATGCAGTTATTGAATAATGGTTGAAGCCATTATTTCGCTTCAGTTTGCCATTGGTCAAAATCGTTGCAGAACGTTACGTTAATCTATTTAAATTCATATTAATAATTTATGTGACCACATTTTATTGCATTCTATAGCGGAAAACGGAGCAGATGGTTCTCCTATATGGTAAGAGAACACCGCCGCCTATGAACAACCGCGCAACAGTCCGCGGACTGGTTGTGTTGCCGGCTTTTTACTCCGCTTAGGCGGTACTTTTTAAGGGCCTCCGATTTCCTCACTCTGAGAAACACAGTACAAGTACCGTTTCACGCTGAGTATTCTGGTAGCCATGGTATCACTTCGGATGAACCGGCACAATTAGTGCGTCAGCATATGCTTCAGCTCTTCCACGGTCAAGTCAAGCCCTTCCAGAGACCCAATAAATTTATAATTGTCCGGACCGGGATTCGAACTCGATACCTCTCTCTTTATGGTACACTTTTAAAACCATTTAGCTACGAGGCTCTTGGCACCATTTGGTTATATTATTGAGGATTTCTGTCGTGAATCAGAAATCAGTAGTGAATAGTATTTACCTTAGCGGGACACTCTCTACTGAAGCTCTAATAGGAGGTGCAATTGGTTCATGGTCTGGAACGGCTTCCACAGCTTTTCTGTCGAATGCTTGCTCTTCTTTGTACTGAGGCGATGCTGCTGTGCATGCACACAGCAATATACACTGCGAAATACCTCATTATCAACAGAATCCCGTTGCTCTTAAGTTGTGGTATTAAACTTGACTTTTATCGTTTGTAAAAATAAAAGCATAACTTATTGACGTATTTATAGTTCATTTTACGCTCAAGATCAGTTAAGTACGTATTTATAAAGCTTTTATCTTTCTAGTATGTTGAATAAAACATCACTCTAAAAAACTGCAGACTGTCGACCTTTTAAAATTGAATGAATACATAACAATGTGTCAAACAATACCGATTACTCAGAGACATGAATGCTTGAGACCTTTATTCGCAGCTTACAAGGTCCGTTAGTCGATTAATGAGCAAAAAATTGTGATCGTAAGTGTCGCATGAAAAAATTAATTAAATCGTAGGATCCATTGTTGACGCCAAAATAATATACTCCATCTATATAGAATTAAAATCGTGGGCGTTGCCAGTCAACGACCTATACATTTGGTTCTATAACTTTGCGCAATTTACATAACTTGACAGAGTAAAACCAAAATCAACAGTCGATAGTTGCCCGTAGAACATGATAATTTAGTCTCCATGGAAAGGCAATGACCGAAAATTTGTTTGAAAGCAACTATATTTAACATGATAAATATCTTAATCTTATATGTTATGACAAAATTAATCATCGCTATTCCAATAATTATACAATTGTATCAAACAATATTTTTAGTATCTAGAAGACTGAGTTTGAAAATTAAATGTCTTGTTTTAAATATTTCACATCAGTTGATATTAAAGAATTCCAATTTTATGTAATCTACTTTATAGTATAGCGGACAATGGATCAGGTAGGTGGGTAACCTATATGGTAAGAGAACACCGCCGCGAATGGACATCCACGCCACAGTCCGCGCTTTTTTTGCGTTCCCTGCTTTTTGCGCCACTTAAGGGGCATTTTTAAGGGCCTCCGATATCTTTACTCAATCAGCGAAACACGGTTCAAGTACCATTTCACGTTGAGTATTCTATGAGGTAATCTACTAGAAGTAAGATTGTTTGTTAATAATCAATTTTCATGTTTTCAATAAATGTCTTAAGTTAAAAAAATATCTCTCGGTTTTTAGTGCTTCACAAGAGTTCTACAACCTTAAAGCATTTCCAAACAAGTTTACAAGCTAATAAATAAAACTTGCTACGTCGAATAAAAATCATAACATTATTCATTTAACGAGAAATTGATCTAATAAATTGGTTAAATTATAAGCAGGTACAATGACTCTTCATTCGGAAAATAACATGATTTGCATACAAGCAACCCGGGCAGGTAAGCCGGGGTCATCGTCACCTCACAACCACTTCAAGAAACCTATTTTCGAGTGACATTTGGCAGCGATTAGGATGTGGGTATTAATCGTTGTTTTTTGTCTTTTAAAAAGAATGAAATATAAAACTAAAGGAGCGAGTTTATTTTTTGAAACATTCTTTTTGCTTAAAGAATCTAAATTTATATCAAGAATAACAATTTTAATTTATTATATTATTGTTTATTGTGAGGGACGTCTTGCGGCTGAAATGATGATGATGATGATATTATTGATTAAAAGTAGTCGATTATTTTAGATCCAGTTTGTCTCACGACTAAGAAAAATACGGTTCAAAATAGCCTTGTTCTTTTTAAAGATTACTATAGCCTAAATTGTATGATAAAGTGGTAAACAGTTTACGCGTAAAAATATAATTTTACATATTTTAGATTTGTATTTATTTAATATATCTATAATAATCTAAAAAATCAATTGACTAACGTAAAGTTTTATACTACATATAACTTAAGAACAAATAATTGTTACTAATTTATCCTATATAAAGTAAGTTATTCGTAGTCTTGGGCGCATTCATTGTCGTCCTCACGAGATCGTGTTTTGAATAACTTGTTATTAAATTGTAACTTTAGAGGCTGCACGTAAAGAAGCAGAAAATTAGCACAATTAGAAAAAGTCATCTCGAAATGTTGAGCAAATTAGCAGTTATAATATATATTTTAAATTAAGGTTTTAACGAAAACACTTCGACGAAACTTAACGAAAGTATTTGAATGTTTCTTGTAACTGCCATAAACTGTCATACTTGATTGTTCATATTATAAAAAGTAAAAAGTTAGTAAAGGTAACATTGATTATTTCCTTTTCGATATTTCTGAAGTTCGTTAACAATAAAAACGGTCACATACACATATCGGAAATTTATTGATGAAATTGGAATATAGTTACATATACTCCTATACTATGCGTCTTTTAATCTTTTTTGTAATGTCTGAAACATGCCTACATATTAATGTAAAATAAAGTTAAAAATAATAATTTTTCCACTAAATGCTTAAGTATAGGTGCTTAAAGGGAAGATGTACATCTTGCTTTTGCGAGTTTTAATTTGCAATAACATAGAATAATAAGACATTTATTACATTTACAATTACGTATTGAGTCGTTTCTTTTAAGCTTATGAACATTTAATAAAGACTTCGGTTATTATAACAATGATTACTATTTCTTAGCTTGTAGTAAAGTGATTATTACTTTTAATAATAATTCGAAAATAGATGCAGGTTTTATGATTTCATGGTTATTTTCACAAGAATTATAAAATTAACCAGATAAAAATGTTAATATAATTTAAGATAAGAAAAAGAAAACAAATAAAATTTAAAGAAATTATCAAATAGTCCTTTTAAATGTAAAAAAATGTAAGATATAAAAATTTAAATAAATCCATATCCTAATTACTCTAAATAAACGCTAATATGTAAAATAACTTGGCACTCACCAAATTGAATATTTTTAACCCCATCGCGGGGCGAGCACCCCTTCTATTTCAATAATAAACCTGAAAAGAATTAATGTACATATGGGATTAATATTATTTCTTAAAATAATTAATAATAACCTGTATAATATTTTTTTTATTTGCTTACCTAAATAAAATGAACGCGACAGGGGTTGCGATTGCCTGATATATGTCCTTCTGCGCCTGCGCTGGCGTCGCGAGATTTGTACGACTGAGCTGACAGCACACGAGTGGCCCAATGTTAATACCTCGGTGTCATCGAGCTTCCCATCTCGCACCTACTATGTGTGTAAGTTAGCGAATTTTTGGAACTTGCTTTGTTGAATAAACTTAGCCAGGGACCCCATTTTTAATTAGAATATATTTTAGGACGTTACAAAAAGAAGCTCATCTCTCAAGAAAGGCATCTCTCTGTAAGCTCGTACAGGTTCCATAGAAATATGTCCTGGCAATTATTTTTAACATTTGCCAAAAAACCCTATTCTATTTCGGAATTTAATTATAACTTTAATTATACATGGTCGCCCGCTGATTTTATTAATAATTTTCGAGTTATTAGCGATTTTCTAAATAATCACGGGCATTTTTCAGATATCGGGGGACTGTTTTGTTTTTTGTTTAAGAGTAAAACTAAGACTTAAGTTTATTATATTTTGTTTTTTTTATAATAATTTAATTTAAATCTCAACATTGCTTTTATTCAAATCAAGTCTTGAAATGCTTCAAAACTATGCATATATTATATCAAATTAGGTATTTTTTATATAAATTGTATTGACATTTACAGTTTTATAGAGTTTTAAATCATGGCCTATTATCCAACGGACTAATGTTAAACAAAGGTTACATAATTATTTTTTATCACCTCTGATACAATAAATATTTATTTATTGGGCTTCTCTTTTTAGGTACAGTTTTATTGCATCCTTTTAATTTAATTCTTATTTTTTCTTTTATACAAATTTATTTATTGTCTAACAAATAATATTAATGTCCATCTCAGTCAATAAATATTGTAAATTTCGTGACTCCTGTTTTTAAAACTTATTTTAATTGTTAGACATATTTTTAACTATTCGCTCATCTTTATAATTAAAGTACTTACTAAGATCCGTGTTCACCACTTCCACAACTTGAACACAGGTTAAACGCATTTGCAATAGTTAATATTATTATTCCAAGATTTTTATCCGCTTGGAATTTGATATTGAAGCACCTTTTCCATTTCTCGTGACCACTACCACTACGCTGATACTTTAGGATGGTACGTGGTGACATGAGCCGCTGGTCGTCACGATTACTATTCACATAGCGTACCCTCCTTTCTTCCCGCCAATGTCACGCATTGTTTCTTGGCACATGGCCGCTGCCGCATCGAATAACAGTAAACTACATAAGTGGACCCTGAAATTGGCATTGCCCTTGTTTTCATGTACTTTTAAACTTGAATCAACACAGCCTTTACAAGGTAGTTTTCTTTTAGTTACCTAGAATGTGGAATTCCAATTTCTACTTCATTATTGAAGAAAGGCAACGCACTACCTAAATGTAAAATTTTGATGAAACGAAAACGATTTATTTTTTCATATTCAAGGTATCTAAAATGGTCCTAATGCTTTGAGGACGAACTTTTCGATTCGATATTTATTATCGGAACAAATGAGTTAGGTGTCGACTTCGTCTGCTGCTGGATAATTTCCATGAACAGGTTAACCTCTTTTAACAACAATCAATGTTTGTTGACTTGAAAGGTGATAACCATGTAAAGAAATTAGTAATACTTATTTACTATTACTTTACCTACGATTTTCTTGAGGAACATTGTAGAAGAAGGTTCGTCGAACTATGAGAAGCATTGAGTGTCTTTTGTTTATATTTTAAAATGAACCGGTCCATGTTTACTTAAAACTAGGTGAGGTGAGTTTTGTGCATATTTGCAATGTACGCCAAGGGTATTGAGTACGGATCCATCCCGCGTCAAGTTCAAGGCAAAACTTTGCCATTTATTGTCCGATTCGTCAACTTTAGTGTTAAAAACCTCCCGGTCTATTACTACTTATTTATAAAATACGCAAATAAGATTAACTAAGAATATGTATGAACGTTAGTTCAATCAGAGCTGGAGATTTCACGTCTCAATTTTTTACACTACATATCTTGTTGTTGATAAACTTAAAAAAATAACTATGTTTTCCTTATTTTGTGGAGCGTTCATTTCGTTTTAAATGTTGCTGCTAAAAGCCAACGTGTGAGAGTAATAGAATGTCGGTAGTAGAAATTGGGATCAAACTTCACAGAATGTATGTCATCGCAACAAGCTATAATTAGTTTAATAAAGTTAGCGGCTCTCTTATCAGTTGTTTGTAGCAGTTGAACTGCGAGGTTCGGTGCGCGAGCGATTTCGTTATGGCAGCTACAAAACAGTTGTTTTTAAGTAAATACGTGGTAACAGAGGAGAAGATTTTTGATGGCGGTGTTTTAGTTGCTGATGGGATAATTGAAAAAGTATTAACTCGCAACGAAGTGTTAAAACTGAGTACAGAGTATGGAGACGGGCTAAAAGTAAGCTTTGTGGTAACATAGTATACCATAAATTTGAAATTATGATAGAATGGATATATAATATATGAGTAAAATTTTTAATTGTATTGTAGATGCTCTTTCAAGCTCCTAGTATTACTATAATGAAATCGGTTATATTAAATAAATTATTATCAGTTGTTATTATGTTTATGACGACATATTATATCTTATTTACTCTCAGTTATCGTTGCATATAGTGTAAATTGATCAATGTATATATTATTATAACCTTCGCTGATACATACTGAAGTCCGAAGTTCTGTTCTCTCTACTTAATTCTCTCCTACTAAGATCAAATCTAATCATTTATTCATAGAGATAATTAATTTTCAACATTATTTTTAATAATCATAATTAAATAGTAAAAATAAAATGCAAACACAACATTTTAATATTATTTTATATAATAAATGAATACTTTTTAAATTTTCAATTAAACAGGTTTTTGCCGCGCGGATAAATCTAAAGGGTACACATTACAATCTTTCGCGTATTATTATTATTCTGTGATACTTCCAAATAATTTATACTCAGCAATATATCTTTATAAAAGCTCAGACCTTTTAAGACATTAGCTTGTATGTGGTTTGCTAAAACCTGTTGTATTACCTTTTATTATATGAGATGAGGCTTCATGGCAATAAATTTGTTTTTAGAAAAAGATAATAATATATGTAATAATAAACATTAATGTCATATATATAATAATAATCTATATATCATAATATATAATATCTAATAAAATAGCGGCCACAGCCATGACATTGACAAAGCTTTTGATAGTTTTAATATACTATATTATATTGTACCGAATCGCAAGACTTATTATTCAACGGTCAACTAAAAATAGTGTACATTTTTAATACCAACATGGCTTTGTTCTTTTTGTACCTTTCTAATCACATATCACAAAGGTGCTATCCTTGATCTTAAGATTTTTTTTAGCCATAAAGTTTTTATACATTCTTATTAAAACATCATAAAATCTGTTGCACATTGCATCATCAAATGTTAATCAATGCGTTTATAGATCTAGCTTAATCCCACATAAGCAATAAACAATTTTGATATTCAATTTCTTGTTCAACATGATTTTTCTTATATCGTTCTAAATCCATCCAATCTTTTTTGGAATGGCTCACTCACTGATGGCCAATGTGGCCTTTACAACTTAACGCGGGCTTAATGCCAATTTAAGCCCTAATCCAGTGATAAATTAAAAAGACCATTAAATATTTAATTCAAATTTACTATGTACATATAATACAGATGAAGGCTGATATAAAATAAATGAATTGAAAAAGAAGTAAATAAAGATAGCCCGAGAGCCTTTATAATTTATTCGATCTCTGGAAGGGTTTGAATGTGACTGCGCGAATGTTAATACTGTCGTACCCATGGGAGAGACATACTGAAACATATGCTGACGCACTAATTGGGTCAGCTCGTCCGAAGTAAAACCACGGGCTCACAGAATAGAGATAAAGAGAACAGAATACTCAACGTGAAATCGTGCTTCTACTGTGTTTCGCTGAGTGAGTGAGGACATAGAAGGCCCTTAAAAATGCCGCAGAAGAGGCGTAAGAAGTCGGCAACACAACCAATGCACGGACTGTGGCGTGGTTGTCCATGGGCGGCGGTATTCCCCATATAGCAGACCCACGAGCTCCGTTGTCTAAAAACAGCTTAGTGTTACTTATCAATTATATAATTTGAGTTACATTTTTACAGATCATAGATGGAGGTGATTTGTCATTGATGCCAGGTGTGGTGGATTCTCATGTTCACGTGAATGAACCAGGCCGAACAGCGTGGGAAGGATTTCGGACTGCAACCAATGCCGCTGCTGCAGGCGGCATTACAACTATAGTAGATATGCCTTTGTACGTATTCGTGCTTATTTAAAATTAGCATGGAATCTGTACAAATAAATTTGAATATGTTTATGCATCAATGACATATCTCAGTTGGTTATAACTTATAAGGTTAAGTTGATGAATTTTATAAATAAATAGAAAATCTACGTTTGAGAGCTAACATTATACAGCATAGCAATCATCAAGTATGCTAAATAATCCGTATTATATATATTTTTACTTTTTTATTATAATATTATTTTATATTATTTTTTTATTATTATATATTATTTTTTAAAGGACAACGGAGCGGGTGGTCCTGTATGGTAAGAATACACCGCCGTCCATGGACAACCGCGCCACTACCGTCTCACGCTGAGTATTCTGTGAGCCTGTGGGGCGTGGTATCACTTGGGACAAGCCGGCCCAATTAGTGCGTCAGCATATGCTTCAGCATGGCCTTCCCACGGCTGAAATACAGACTAAAGCATTCTAAAAAAATTATGAATCGTGCTAAGCAATGTTGTAACCAAGAAAGAAATTAAGATAATCAATATTTTTAATCAATCAAATAAATATTTATTATGTTCTTTTATCTGGATTTGAATAATTTTTAAAAACGTCTTACCATAACAACAATGTTAAACATAAAGAATTCCCTAGACATTAAAAATTTATACGATATTAATTTAAGCGATCAATCACGTTTAAATATTAATGTCGGTATATAAAAAAAAATTGGCCCAGGACCTTATTTTCTAATAGGACAAGTTATTATAGAATTATGCATCGAACAACTAAAATGGTTTATGCTGGCCAATGGCCATTTAAATAACAGTAGATTTTCTTGTCTCAATAAAACATGTGGTCATGTAATAATCACACCACCTATTATATTATAAAAATCAATTATACTTGGCAATAAAAATTCGTAAATTTATTTAAAAAAGCTCTAATATAATAGATGGTAAGGAATGATATCCCTCAGCATAGTTGATGGATATTATTCCTTACGCGCCACAGTACTCGCATTGGTTGTGTTGCCGACTTTTTACGCCGCTTAAGAAGCATTTTAAAGGCACTCAGCGAAACACAGTAGAAGCACCGTTATTAGTGCGTCCGTATATGTTTCAGCATGGCTTTTCCAATGAAAACATTAAAAATATTACTTTTTTTTTCAGAAATTCAATCCCACCAACCACAACACTGGAAAATTTAAAAATTAAGGCAACATCGGCTGAAGGAAATGTTTTTGTTGATGTTGGCTTCTGGGGCGGTGTTATTGTTGGAAATCAGGTGAAGCTATTTGCCTTTTCGAAACTTACTATTTCATTTAATTCAATTACCATTTTATCGATAAAAGAGCAAGCAAAGAAGTATCGTCTCGACATATAAGCCAAGTGTATTTTTACAGGATTCTCTTCAAGAACTCGTGAATGCAGGTGTAGTTGGTTTTAAATGCTTCCTATGTCCAAGTGGTGTTGACGAGTTCCCAAATGTAGGAATTGAGGATCTTAAGCTGGCTTTCCAAGCTCTAGAAGGAACCGGATCAGTCTTAGCGGTATGCCTTTAATTAGTATTGAATACTGTAAACTATAATATACGTATCGTTGAACCGAAAATTACTCGTACGAAATGTGTTTAATTGACAGATTAACTATACACAGTAACACTTTGTTTCTTCTGTAATCAAAGCCAAGACCTTCAATGGGACACGTATATACAACTAACAGTATATATATATAGATATATACAGCTAACTATTCAGAATTATAACCACATAATATATCTACTCAAAAACATTCTGTGTATCTACAGATCTTTACAAAGTCTTTTTACAGAATGTTTTCATATATTTCCCGCTTTTTATTTACCGTTATCCGTAAACGGGTAATGTTTGAGTTCCATTGTTTTAATTCATACATTACTTACTGCGATCCTTCTCAACACAGTTATCTTTTAACCACCTGCCAACTACAAAAGCACACAATGAAGTGGCTTACTCTAAAAGTCACTAAACTTTCAGTTCCACGCAGAACTTGAAGATGATACTCCGACTAAAACAAAGAGACCTGCGCAAGGTATATCTTTATTGTTTTTAATTTGATTTCGTGATAGTCGCCACTCATGGGCAATTGCCCATGGGCGGCGACTATCTCTGTTGGCTTTTTATGCAGCTGAAGTGGTGTGTAAAACATGATAGGCCTCCAGGAGTTTCATTCACTTAGAGAAAGATAGCACCAGTGCTATTTCACTAGTATTATGTTAATCTAAGGTTTCATTCCAGATATGCCGATAATTTGGAGTTTTTATTGTTGAAATGTACTATGTAATGTATATGTAATTTAATTATAATAAATTAATTATTATAATTAATAATAATAATTAATAAATTTATTATTTACTACTAAAAATTATACAATGAAAATGCTTTTGAAACATTACTATAATTTAAAAATATATTATTCGTATTTCATTTTGATCTACTTAGAGAATCTCAAAAAACATATTGCCATTATTTATAAATCATTGAAATATTTTAGATATTGAGGACTACAGTACATATTTAGAATCGCGACCATCCAATATGGAGCTGAACGCAATATCGTTAATAAAAAAATTTGTGATGACCACTGAGTGAGCATATATATTTTTAATATTGTATATCCTACTACAAGAATCATTATATTATTTTGTGATATATATTTTATACACCACATCAGAGACTTTTTTTACTCTCGTCATGTTAGCTGAATAAGTTCCACATATAATGTAAAAAATGTGATAGAATAATAACTATGATTAAATAATATTTAGACATTTTAATTTTCAAATTTTGTTCGATGGTAAAATAAATGTAAACAATTCCATTCAGACCACGAAAAGAACAACAAACCATTTGCCCACTAGACTTAAAATATATATGTAATTTAGCATAGCGGACAAAGAAGCAGGTGTCTCCTGTATGCTAAGAGAACTCCGCCACCCATGGACAACCACGCTACAGTCCACGCATTGGATGTGTTACCGCGTATTTACGCCATTTAAGCGGCATTTTTAAAGGCCACCGATATCCTCATTCACTCTGCGAAACATACTACAAGTACTGTTTCACACGAGTATTCTATGAGCCCGTGGTATCACTTCGGACGAGCCGGCCCAATTAGTCAAGCCATTCCAGATACCGAACAAATTATAAATTAAATTATAATTATTCGGACCGGGATTCGAACTCTCGCTTCATGGTACACGTTTAAAACCATTAAACTCAAAATATATAATATCTCTCAAAATGATTTTTAGCGTTCGAGTTCACATAGTTCATGTATCATCAGCATCCGTGATACCACTTTTAGTAGAAGCACGGCAATTCCGACTATCCAAAGGTCACCCGGGTTGGCGTGGCGGAGTTACTGCGGAGACATGCCACCACTATCTCTCCTTAAGCGCTGAAGATATACCCAAAGGGCGCAGTGAATATAAATGCGCTCCGCCTATCAGGGAAAATGACAATAAGGTGTCTACTTATTATCTAAATGAGTCTTAAATAAGTTTGAATCTCCTGTCATCTATTTGTATTCTGATTTAATATAAAAAGTCGGAAACACAACAGAGCAGTGGTGTTCACTTACCACCTACCTACTCTGTTGTCTGCTATAGAATAAAAAAAACTTAAAATTACTATACTTATATTATTCTAAACAGGAGCTCTTATGGAAGTATTTATTGAACGATGAATTGGACATGGTCGTGTCTGATCACTCACCGTGTACACCAGAGCTTAAGTGCAAAAATAATCTAGAGGCTTGGGGTGGAATATCTTCGGTACAGTTTGGTTAGTATTTAAAATTCCTGTTGCCATTTATGTAATATTTTCAAACCAACGTTCGAAATCATCGGTCTAAACATAATATAAGGTGAATTTTCATTTAGGCTTTTTAAAAATCTCTTATTTTATTATAAAGGTTTGTCATTATTCTGGACGCAAGCGTATGCGCGAGGATTTGACTTGAGAATTGTTTCTAAATACTTATGCAGTGGACCAGCACATCTGTGTGGGCTTGAAAAACGAAAGGGTGCAATAAAACCAGGATTTGACGCTGACATTGTATATTTCAACCCCAATGAGAATTTTATTGTTTCTACAGATATTATAAGGCATAAGAATAAGGTAAGTGAGTAATTAAGGATTGAAATGACTATTTTTTTTATTCTATAGCAGACAATGGAGCAGCAGGTGGGTCTCATATATGGTATGAGAAGACCGTCGTCCATGAATAACCACGCCACATTCCGCTCATGTTTGTGATATTCTCACTCACTCTGCTACTCTAACATATGCATAATTTATATATAAAATAATGATAAATACTTTCTTTAATCGCACATAACAGGCACTTTTCATGTGTTTATCATATCGACACATAATTTACATACAAATTTACTTTTTATCAGTTGCCAGTCATTATTAACTAATCAGTAATTATTACCTATATTTTTACTGTTTAAAATAAATTAACCGAAGTAGAAATGTAAAGTAGTAAAAAATAGTAGTATATACTCATAGTAAAAAAAATTAAAATTAAAGGCCAGAAGTGTCAGATGAGTCTAGGATTCGAATCTAGCACAACACTCACTTGCATTACTCGCTTTGCATTAAGCCGAAAAGAAATTTAATATACTCGATGTGTTTTTGGTTTAATTTAAATTTTTTCAATTTTGTTGATTTAGATTTATGATAAATTTAGAATAATTCACTTAATAAAAATTCTACAGCTCACTCCCTACATTGGAAAGGAATTAAGAGGAGTCGTGAAAAAAACATTTCTACGAGGTGAACTTATATATTCTGAGGGTAAAACTATCGGGGAACCTAAAGGAAAATTGTTAATCAATGCATTATAGTTTTAATAATAGTCAGATTAAAGTAAATAACACTAAAAATACATATTTTTTATTTTACAAAAAATGATACAAAACTAAGCAAAAAAGCGTAAATAGTTCTTAAAGGCCGGTAACTCGCCCGTGGCTCTGCAAAGGCTAGGGTTGTCCATGGGCGGAAGACCGCTTGTCCTAGGCGAGCCTCCTCGTATGCCACCGTTTCCAATTATTATATCTGCTCACATATTATAATAACAAGCAAAAATTGTTTTTACAGTCATATACTTTACGTTACGTTAATACGTTAATACTTTACGTTAATAAATCACGACCATTATCAAGTGATTAGAAAAGCTTATTGGTGGATTTTATGATTGGAAATGATTTGATACATAATAATAATAAGATAAAATCTTTGAAGGGTCTGTGAACTGCCGCAGCTTATTTCAATTTTTTCCTTTGCAACATATCTATACCTCGAACAAAATAGTAATCTGTAGAGGGAATGGGCCGGGGAGTAGTAAGGACCGTTAATTTGGTAACAGCCTGTTGTTTTCGTAAACCACTTTGTTTTTATTTTCTTTAAATTTCCAATACAAACGTTTACAAAAGAATAGCGTTGGGCTATTAGACTGAAAGTTTAACTGTAGTTTTTATTTTTTTAATAACGGTTTTACGGCTTAAGGAACTCGCCCTTTAGAATCAATCCTGCAGTTATAATATTTTTTTTTTTTTGGAATTTAATTCTTTAACAGAAAAACAACACAAAATCAAATGAAAACATAATTAACAGAAGAAAAGAATACCAAAGCCAAGGGTATTGAGTATGCCAACGAACCAAAAAAATATTAAAATTATTTTTGGTTAATTATAAACTTAAAGACTTGATTAAACATAAAAATATTAACAATGACAATTACCAAGTTCAATGGTTTTTAATTTTTACTCTGTAGCGGTTGTTCTTAAGCCGTTACATTTTCAGATTGAAATTTTACTTTCTTAGGTGTTGTGCATAATTACGTTTCAATTGTTGAAAAAATTATGTTTAAATAGTGTAAGTGGCTCAATTGAGTTTAGGTACTGGGCTAAAAAATCTTACAGTTTTCTACAATTATTTGAAAGCTGAAAAAAGGTTGGTCTAAGCCGTAAATCTTTGTCAAACATTCTGACAGATAATAGTTTAGTAAAACATAACCTAAATTTAGTTTGGATTTATGTTTACTTTATCATTTTATAACACAAATGTTAATATATTAGATGCCGAGTATAATTAATAATAGCGAACCAATAAAAATACCTGAAAACTGCAAAATGCAGCTGGAATCATTAGAGCTTGCTGGGTGCACTGTCGATCGGTATATTACCAGTGATAATTCCCGCCCTTCTTTTCTCGAGGTATGTTTTTAAATATTTTTGCTGAAATAAATAAATTCCTTCAATTGCATTACTTTAGTTAACCTCTGATTACATTTTTAGATTACTGGTATAGCAGTACAAGGTACTCCAACATGTAGTGGTCTAAATGCTGGTGACTATAGAAATCTTGCAGCCTTACTAAATCATTCAACGTTATCCCAATTGAAAATATTAAACAAAGTCCCACTACCACCTGAAATAATGGAACACTTTGCTCGTATCCTTTTTAAAATACTAAAATGCCACAATTTATTATTATTTTTCTATTAATGTTTACATACATACTGTGTATATATAATATAAATTTATATATACATTACATACAATTTGTATGTGACTTTAAATTACAGTAGTGAATTTGATTTATAAATAATTTATTTATCTATTCCTTAAAAGTTATAAATACTACTGAAAATTTAGAACTATATGTTAGAAGTGTAAACTCTATATAACGACACTGTAGTGACTGTGCATTTAATACCATTATAAAGAATTGTTGTTAAATGGAGAGAAGAAAAATCAGTGTATGGAAGACAAGCTAAGCCATCTAAAGCCGATTGATTTCAACGCTTTAGGGAGGTGGTCATTAAATCAAGAGTTTACACTGTATACGATTACTTGCTTACTACTTCTATATTACTTATACTACAGAATGTATGATAACATTCCTTAAATTGATGTTTAGATATGCAATGCCATTGTTTAATGGGTGTATTTCCAGAAATAAGTAGAGTGTGGTTAGCAATAGACAGTAATATTTATGTTTGGGCATTTGAGCATGGCAGTGATGTGGCTTACTTTGATGGTTTAGGGGAAACAATAGTGAGTGTGGGCCTAGTCAAACCGAAGTCAGGAGTCTTCCAAACTTTTGTAAAGTACCTTTTGATTCTTACAACCACAGTAGAAATTGTAGTTTTAGGTAAGTGAACTCAATATTATATTTAAATAAAATCAAAGCTTCTATGCAAAGAAAGATTTAGTTTTTTTAAATTAAAAATTTATTAAAAAACAAATACAACATCTTATTGGGGATTAATCAGATATTCTATTTAGGCATCATTCACAAAATATATAAAACAATGTGTTATAAGAATATTTCTTTGTAGTAAAAAATTTAAATACATTTGTACAATTATTTTTACATTCTTTGTAGGTGTAACATTTTCAAGCAGTAAACAAGATGGATCTGAATTTGAAGAAATACATTTAGTTCCTGAGCCTGTATTTGTCTTGCCAACTGATGGAATTTCGATGTTATGTGTAAAATCTACATCTAAAGGCAGGATATTTATGGGTGGAAAGGATGGATGCCTTTATGAAATAACATATCAGGCAAGTTTTTTTTAAGTATGCAGTAACTAATATTAACTAACCTAATATTTATTATTTGGTGATGGTAGCCAGCTAAGTCTTTTATTAAAATATTGAATGTAGTAGAAAAAACCCTAACCATAACATTATTTTTTATCTACAGGCACAATTAGGTTGGTTTGGAAAACATTGTAAGAAAATTAATCATTCAACTAGCGCCCTCTCATTCTTAGTGCCTTCATTTTTAAATGCTGCTTTATATGATGAAGATCCCATAGTTAAAATTGAAGTTGATAACTCTCGACATATTTTATACACTCTCAGTGAAAAAGGTTGCATAGAAATGTTTGATCTTGGTGAAGATGGTGAAGGTATTAGCAAAGTCACAAGATTAACACAACATCGAATTCTAGCTTCAGCATTAGACATTGTAAAGTAAGTTTTTGAATCATAAACATAATATATAATGTTAAAAAACTACAGATATAATGGTGTTAAAAAAATTTGGTTCTAAAAATTTATTACATTAAATTAATTAAATTACATTAATTGTTATTAGAATATTTTCTAATTATTATAAATTTTTTGCAGGACAGTAGAAACCAACAACTTCAAACCAGTTATAGCAATATCAGCTGTTGAAGAATCTGAATCAGAACATTTAAATGTTGTTGCTATTACCCAAACTGGTGCCAGATTATACTTCAGTACAAGTTGCAGAGAGTAAGTTATAAATATAAATGATATCAAATGTTTTTCACTAAAATATATTTAAATTTGTATATTAAGCAATTTTTTGTCACTATAAATCTAAATACATTTTATCCATGGATTTATATAAAGGAGGGATTGATATGATTATGAAATTTGAAAAAAAAACATTAATTAAAATATTTAATTTATTCTCGAAGGAAACAATATTCAATACAAATAGAATATGACTTAATATTTTATTAGTATATTATACATATTATTCTTTTCAGTGTAAACCAAGGAAGTTCAGGCAGGCCATTGGATCTTATATTATTACATGTAAGACTTCCACCAGGATTTACACCAAATGCATCTGTTCTTAAGCCGAAACAGGTTCACAATGCTGTTTATGATAATGGTATGTACATTTATAGTTAAACTATAGCTGTAAAAGTAAATAAAATTAACAGAATTATATAATGATTGCTTCCTTTCACTCTTTAGGTACTCTTGTCATGATATGCTCTACTGGCGGTGGTGAAGCAGAGACATTATGGTGTATGTCTCGGGCCTTAGGTGGTGCTGCATTCAGTGAAGCTCACTCTCTTTTGCCACTTGATGGACCTGTTTGGGCCCTTACCGCTTTGCCCATGGTGCAAGCTACGCATCTATCACCAGCCCTCTTAGCGAAGAAAGGTATGAAATACCCGTGCTTCCTTTTTGAGTACATATATACTTTATACATCATAACAATTAATTTGATCGAGCACTGCCCACCAATTTGGGTATTTTGTCTTGCATTTGTGTTATTTTAAATTAATATTTTTATCCTTCTAATTGAGTAAGGTAAATTCCGGTATTTCAGATCCATGGTCAGGTTCACGTTGGGCGGTAGTAAGTGCTTGGGGCGCTGCCTTAATCAGCGCAGGAGCTCCACCAGATCTACTGCGTGCCTTGTTGAGAGACTACCGCGGCCCCGACGCCCAGCCTGTAAAGGATCTGTTCCAGGTACTTTTATTCTTAAAATCTTTTTTGATTAAAATAATTTTTTAGAAAATTATTTCGATAAATTCTTATAAAATAATTTTAAACTTATATAATAATTATTATTCATTAAGTAATCCGCCAAACAGCTCCAGATAGCCTCACTGATCTGTGATCATCACAGTAATCTGATAAATTGATGTATATTTTCAGCTTCAAGGCATTGACCAAGCGTGCGCATGTGCTTTGTATCTAGCCTGCGAAGAAGCTACCAGTGGCGATCTCTCCATAAGTGAATGGGCATCGCGAGCGTTTTTTATTTATGGAAGCCAAGCTGTGCCTGCACCTCTACAGCCTCATCAAATCTCGCAAGCACCCAGCATAGGTCAGTTATAAATTTTGTAATACTATATAAGTAAGAATTTGGCTTGGTTAAAATCGCTGGTAAAAATTGGAACATTTCTGAAACTGCGTATCAAATAATATACATACTATTTGAATTGTTAATAATTTGTTGGACTTTTGTGAGATATGCATAATACATATGTGACGTATGATAATTTATACGTAACAATTAGTTACACGAGTTAAAAACATTTTTCAGGGTCACCAAAATTCTCACCTCGGCAAGTATCAACGCCGATGTCCAGACCGCAAGATATGAGACCGGGACAGAATATGAACCAATCCTTTCAGCAAATGAATCAATCAATAGGCAATAACTCCATGCAGTCGCCATATCAGAATGTCTCGCAAACACCGTTCAATCATTCCTCATTTGGAAACATGAGTCAAAATAGAGAGAATTACCAGCTACAAAGAGAATATAGCGCGAAACACAATGGCCTGTACATATATGTGGGAAGAGTCCTGTGTCCCATATGGAATCTTAAGTGTGTCACCAAATCGCTTACACCAGATAAAAAGGAGTTTGTAAGTGTTAACAAACCATCGTCCTTATTCATACAAAATATGTTTTTGCAATTTTAATTTATCATAAACAGCATACCTTTTTAATTTATTTTCTTAGTGTATAAATGATTCCCTTGCAACTTGGATGAGTTTGTTATAGAAAATAATCCACACAAATCTCCATATTGTATTCTTTAGAATATTGATTTTGCTAATGCATTATGTTTAACTTGTACAGTTACTTTTTTGAAGCTTTATATACAATTAGGAAAAAAATACAGAAATAAAAAACAATATTATTTTTTTAGATGTCAAGTAAAGTAACTGGTGAAGATTGCGCATTCATTGTCAAGAAATTACAGCGAGTGTCTTCTTTCATGCAAAGGGTCATAGCGCCGCCACATTCTGACGAGCAAGCCTCAATACATGCCCTCAAAGTATTCATAAGTGAGTAATATATGTGCGATTCTTGATTTTTATCTAAAGCGGTTGATAGACGTGCGAGTAAGTCCTTGCTCGTGATTGGAGCAGCGCGGCGCCATTTTATTTCCCCAGTTCTTGCTATAGTTATGAGTGTCTACAGGTTTTGGTAATTTTACTTAATATTTAAAATTAAATATGTATTACTAATTTTAATTAAATATTTAATTCATTAAAATATTTATTAAACGTTTATTATGTATCGTTTATAAAAACTATAACAATTTTTATTTTAATAAATAATATTAGTCATTTAAATTCAATTTATAAAATAAGCTACTTAAAATGTGATAAGATATTTTTTTTAAAATAAAACAAAGGTTCTTATGTCGATGACATCACGATAGAGAGTCTATATTTATACAAATAATTGTGTATTTCAGATATGGCAATCGAGATGCTCTGTTTATGGAAAGTTTTGTGCGAGCATCAGTTCCATGTGATTGCATCGAGTCTACCGCCCGAACAACAACAAGCATTACAGGCTGCTAGTTTTCGGTAACATTTACAACTACGTAATGATGGCTATAAGAAATCCCAAAATTACATCCTAATTTAATTACTAAATGCAAGTTTTATCACCACATTTAATCGAGAAATGTCAAAGAGCACATAGAAACAAACTATAGCGACCTGATCAATCCAGGAAAAAGTTATTTATTAAGGATAATAATATTATTTTATATGTATCTGTACTGATAATGGAACTTTTAAATAGTTTTTCAAAGACATTCTATTTACTAATACGAGTAAATTAGAATGTGCATGAACCTCTAGCAAAAAAACAAATTTATATGCTTTTATGAAGTATAGAGTTGAAAACGCAAGGGTTTAAAATTTGATACTTAATTTTATCTTTTATAAAATATATACTTTAATATTTTAAAAATACTTTAAAACATTGATATACTTTAATATTCTAGTGAGCTATTAGTGGGCGGGCAAGAAGTTGCCTGCTTATTGTTGGGATCTCTAGTCGCTGGCTATCTTCGTGACAATGCCTCGGTGGATGGCATTTCACAGAAGTTAAGACAACTCTGTCCAACTTTATACAGACAAGAGGACGCCACTTGTTCCAAGGTGAAGATATAACAATAGTACTCTTCATATTTAATTAGCTGTTTTATATATTTTTCTAAATTAAATATTCAGAAACCTGTTTTCAAAAGCTTAGCTAATTATTTATTTATTTATTATATATATTAATTAAAACTTCACTTATTTCAGGCAAATGAATTATTGATATTTGCAAAACAACAAAAGAATTCAGCTGAACGTGAGGAAATGCTTCAACAAGCGCTCAAACTCTGTAAAGTATGTGATCATTTTACAAATCTGCTAAATGTAACTAAATTTTAAACAATTGAACAGTGTGTGGTTAATGTTACGTCACCTAAAATGTTATGAAAATATAGGACGTCGCACCGAATGTCAATTTGCCGCTGGTGTGTTCGAAACTGCTCTCGACTGGATTTTACTCTGGCATTGTTGAGCTGTGCGTGACTTGTGCAACGAGAATCGATCCGCAGGACAGAGCAGTTTATTATTACAAGAGCGATCAACCTTCACAAGACCGTGAAGGGCATTTACTCTACTATAAACGGTAATTTCTTATATTGTATTGCGTTAATATTTGGCTTTTACTACTTGTTACCTTATTTCAATGTAAAGGTGCGTTAAAATAATCAAGAAAACATTATATTTAAAACGATTCTTATTTCGGTGTTTAATTAGCTATGAAACAGTTATTTATTACTCTAAAAGTTGTATCATACCCCGTAAATTAGACATAAAGTTCAAGCTGAAATGTGTATGTTATGGATCACAAGACTTATAATAATAAATACATTTTTTAATGCATTTAGTCTACTGTGCATACCCAGTCGTAGCATTTTAATAAAAATTATAATAGTCTATTATGTTTTACAGTATGGAGATATATCGCGAAGTTTGCACTGCC
>DWCF01002681.1:0-22825 GCA_018230265.1 Delias oraia | reverse complement strand
ACCAATACAATTTCACACATTACATTAAAATAACCAATTAAACAAATGGAAAACAAGGAGGAGGCATTCCTTGAACACATCAATTAAAATAATCAAAGTATGGAGAATTTAATGAGAAGAACCAAATGCAATCACTCAACCGACCAGAAAAGGAGTTCTTTATAAATTCATTAGAACGCGGGTAAGGTTTTACAGTTGCGAATTGGCTAAAATTATATTTAAATTGTTACAGTAAGAGCTTCATTATTTAATTTTTGACACATTATTAATTGATTCTTTAATAATAAATGTTATTAATATATTTGATTAATAACCCTGTTACTTTTTTGTACATAAATATACGATATGTTGTGGTAAAAAAAAAGCAGTAAATATTTAAGTTATTACCGAAGATATCCAAAAACTATTAAATTCGCCATAGAAATACGCAGTTTAATTATTTGTACGCCACTCGCATAACATAAATAAAAGAGATAATTAAATATATAATATCGTTTGTCACGCATTACAATCAACTTGATATATAGACGAAAATTAATATTTTCCATCAAAATGTTAATCCACAGTGAAACCGATAAAGAAACTGGTTAACGGCCGATAAAACTGTATTATAAGGAAGTTATAATTTATAGAACTGTAGACATTTATACTGGCGTTTTGGTTTAATGTTTTTTTTTCAAATCACATGTGTATTCGATTTATTTAATTAAAAGTAAGTCTAGACTTCTGTTTTTGTTTATTGCAGTTTTAATGTGGACATGTGGAATTTTCCGGCTCGCCCACGTTACCTTTATCGCCTAGAATCAAGCGAGTCTTATCTCGACGTCGAGATAAATTCATGCACACGGTTGAAATCGGTAATTGAAATGACAGTCATGCTTGTTGCCGTCTTCTTTACTTTTTTATTGCTTATAATTTATAGGTTTTGAGATAGTTACTTAGCGTCGATACTGTGATCTGAGCGGCCTCTTAATCTACCGAGAAGTTAAAATTTTGAATTTGTTCGGACTTTGGAAGGACCTTAACATTTCATTTCTTGCATCTTAATTGAGCCGGCTCGACTGAAGCTTATATAAACTAAATTAAATACCCGCGTGAAATACTTATATAAGATAAGCTATCGGAGGCCCTTGAAATAAACCGCTCAAGCTGCTAAAAAAGTCGGCAACACAACCTATTCTCTTACCATAAAGGCGACTCCCTGAGTCACCTGCTCCGTTGACCACTAGGCAAAAACAATAATGTAACCAAGGTAAAGTATAAAAATAATTTCTATGTAATCATGATAACTTCTTACGTACGAGTAAGTAATAAAACTGCGATTTTAAGGCTTATTGTGCCGCGCACCACCTCTCTGCGGAATCAGCTGCCAGAATTAGTTATAGTTAGGGGTATTACCAAACCAATACAACTTGGGGACTTTTAAAAAAAGAGCGTACATATTCCTTAAAGACCTGCAACACACCCACGACTCTGCAAGGGCCTGGGGTGTCCATGAGCGCAGGACCGCTTCCCTTAAGTGAGCCTCCTGCTCGTTTGCCATCGTTATTATAAAAAAATCTAACCAGACGACAGCTAAAACCTAGTTCCAAATAGCTCCAGTATGTTCAATATAATTCTCTGCAAGGGCTAGGGGTGTCCATGGGCGGAGGACCACTTATTATAGATAAGCTTTCTGCTCGTTTGCCATCGTTTCCATTAAAATATGCATTAAAACTCTCCACAACCTGAATGCGAGTATATAAACTCCAATTTCAGATACTAAATTAGATTGCTTTCCAAGACACGATGTGAAATCCAACTCGGGGCCTATATTTTAAATGGCATAGTAATTCTCATATCGTGGCCATTATGATAATTTGACAGCTAGAATTGATAAAGCATTTACTCTGTGGACGCGTTCAACTCTTTTGTATCGGACCAGTTGCATTGCGCCTACGTTAGTGGCGACATTACAATTAATATCTCAAATCTGTCCACAACCAGATAATTGTATTTAGTTGGCGCGTCATATGATAAACGTTATACAATATAAAGTGCTCTATGAAGAATTCAGAGCTTTATTTAGTATACACTTGAATGGTTTCGGTTTGCGTCGCAAGTGTGTCGTTTGCAAAAAAATATACGTTTTACAAAAACATTATTTGCTTTCCGTTAAAATTAAAAAAAATTACACAATGATGCACTTAGATTTCTTTTCTCATCTCACTTACCTATATTACTACTAACGACGAATTAGGAATGGAACAAACCCAAAAAAGATCGCGTGGAATTAATAACTTCCTTTACGGTTTTATGAAGATTGGTAAAATATACCATTTAGGCCTAAAGGTAGGATGCATATATTGGATCGTGCCTTGGATTATACGACTAAGACAGATGTGAGTTTAAAAAAGAAAAAAGAATTAATAACATTTTAAAATTAAAACCAAGCAATTCTCGTTTTCAACTAAGCATAACCACATGTTTAACAATCTTAATTCTTTATGATTAATTATTCAGTTAATCTTAATGCAATATTTCAAGTCGACCGATAAAAAAGTGCAGTGATCGCCTCACAGCCTCACTTTTATTAAGTAGGGATGTTAATGTTAAGAGATAAGTTAATTGGCCGAGACTCGGCGAGAGATTGCGTAGCCTTAATGTGTCTCGAATAAAAGAGGAAAGCAATAAATAAATTGGTTTATTAAAAGGGCGCAGAACATATTTAATTATATACGATTGGGATCGGTACGCACTCGTGTGACATTAACAGAATTCATCTTAAAGGTACACCGTTATATATATTAAAATACATATGTTTTCATGCGCGAACGATCTAACCTACTGGGGATAATCTTATGATGGTTACACCTCTATATTGGTAACCATTACAACAGAATTAAATTAAAAGCTTTACTTACTTTATGAAATACAAGTATACTACAATATCAAACGTAAAATACCACCATAAATGATTGTGATTGCTGATAACTGCCGTTCAGCGCCCCCGTACCGAACATTCAGAAAACCATTAGCAGAATGACAGAGTCTACGCATGAAGAGGCCGTGGTATTGGGAAAAAACACATATTAATCGCCTTATTACAACTTTGCCGTAGCAAGGAAAAAGCATTTCCAAATATAAAAAACATCATTTGATTAAAAATACTAATTATTAACCAAAAAATATGGACAACAGTATTGCAATGACATTTTCGATTAAATAGAATATTAAATAATAAAATTTTATTATACTTATTTTAAAGTAAATAATTTATTTTTTAAATTTTAAATATTTATCAATAATATTGTCACACGTGGTCCTTCAGGAGCTGAGCATGTCTACGGGCGCGGATGACCGATTATCCTGAGTGATCTTCTTCCTCGTTTGACGTTTTCATTAAATAAAATGAATTAAATTTCACCAATATCACTTTTCACGTCGTCAGTACATTTTTCTTGCTAGTATAGTTGCAACAAACGTCCGATATCCGGAGTATGGAGTCCAATGAAACATCCAGCGTCATGTAATGAAGTGAGATAAATCAACACGACTACTAAACGACTCACCGGGGAATGCTATTTACTCTTTTAATTTGTCTATTTAATTGATCCTAACCATCTGCAATCTTTACTCTATCTCATTACTTGGGTGTATGTACACGAGGCCTTGTAGCTAAGTGGTCTTATAAGCTTACAACGGAGCGAAAGGAATCGGGTTCGATCCCCGGTCAGAATGTAAATACTCAATTATTTGGAATTTATATTCGGTCTCTGGAACGGCTTGGCATTTGCTTGGCGAGTATCTGAAGACGTATGAAGTAATCTAACATTGAAATTTAGTAAATAAATTTAGATTATAAAATTTGAAAAATAAATTCTATGAATTATTTCTAATCAAAAAATTAAACTGACTTCTTTTATGATCTATATTCTTTATGTGAGTGATATACCTGAGTCCCGTCAAATGATACTGCTCAAAGAGCTGGCAACGAAAATAAATCGCAGGTTGTGGCACAATTGTCCATGGGCAGCAGTGATCTATTGCCATCAAGGACACGCGCCTTCGATCGTTGTCGACTATATAATAAACTTAAATAGCTCAGAAGTTTCGAGCTATCAACCGACGGCAGACTTTAATCAACTAACAGCGGACCAATTAACAGTCAGGGGCAACCAAATGCCCACAAATAGTTGAGCGGAATCATGGCCTAATTCGATTAGCTCAATGCGGGTGAACGGCCGGCCGTTTTGTCCGCTGAATTTAACTGGGCCAACACTTATTACGAACTAAATGCCGACCGAGCATTGTTACCGCACATATTTGGGATAACTAGACTGGCGCTACGTATTAACGATATTATCTTAGCATTTTATTTTAAGTACCAACTGTTTTCTTACACAATGAAACTCGATCAGTTCGAATAATAGTCATAGTTCGTCGATAACGCAATGTCGTTACATAAACAACTTAAATTGACCGTGGTTACCGCGACTGTTAAAAACACGTCCAAATCGACCAAAGAGACGAAGACATAGACATGTTTCATTTTGTATCGCGTTTTAAAAAAACGCGTGCAATATTATTCATAGATTTTTTTATTCAAAAGCGTGCAACGGAGCAGGCGAGTTTCCTCTATGGTGAGAGATCACTGCTGCCCATGGGCAAAATCACGGGCCTCCAATATCCTCACTCGTTCAGCGAATACAGTACCATTTTGGTAAGCATATGCTTAAACGTGGCTACGACAGGGGTGAGACAGTGTTAAAACACTCCACTGTCTAACTTTCCAAAAACTGAATAGGTTATAGATTTTATTCAGACCGAGAATCGATTACCGACAATGTTACAAATTCAATATGATAGCTACCTCTAAACAAAACAAAAAAGCGAACTTAGCAGTAGAATAATTATAGTCATAAGAGTAAAAGTTTGTTAACTTAGCTAGATTGTAATTTAGTACGACTGCATGCAGAGTTTCAAAGCAACAGTACGCCAACTTCGAGTGGCAAGTTTAGTTTGGTGACGAGAAGGCAATAAGAGCAGCGAAGCCTGCGAGACAATTAAGCATACGCGCATCCAGACACCGCCCGCGAGTACTAAATTCTCATTCCGTACAGTTGCAAACATCTAATAGACATATTAAATCCCAAGAGCCTTTGAAACGCAATGCGAGATTAAGGACCTACACGGCCCTCTACGTTTTTAAGCAGAAACAATAAATTCATCGACACTAATTGGTGGTTTTCTCCCATTTATCAGCTCATTACATCACGGTAGCGCGAATAAAATAAAATATGTGTGCGGAGCAGTCCGTGCGCCTTGGGCAGATCGCTCGCTCGATAACCGACGGCTGGGCACATCGTAAATCCGACGCGCAGACTGCCCAACTCTGCTCGACTGTGCGACTGTGCGCTCGAAACATTGCTCCCTGCCTTCGGATGGTGCCCAATGTCAGCCTAAGTGCTAAGCATTGCCTGAGTATCATCCGCTTAACTAAGTTACGTAATACACTACGAACAGATGTCGCAATCGTCCATGGACAATTGCGCACAGTACGCACTTTGATGGTATAATTTCAAGGGCCTTCGATATCTTCACTCACTCAGCGAAAACCACTATTGAACAAAGCACACAACAGTGCACTAATCCAAATATTCTAAAACGCAAGTTAGTGAAATTAAAGCGAGCCAACACAATAACATCTCAGCTTCGCATGCAACTGCCGCAGTTTGGGAACGTATTCCGAACGGCAGCGCAACTACAAATCCGAATTTATCCGTTCGGATGCACTTTAAAGACAACCGCTGCCTCGCATGCAGATGAGAGCGCTGTGCTTAATCGTTTCATGGAGACCGCACTAATATAACCGATCGTACACTCCTCTGTTTCGGCCTGGAAACTTCTACCCTGTAGTGCGATCAGCTATTCAGTTATTCACCGTTCACGGGGGATCAACGACGCCGCGACATACCAGTCAGAACTAAAATCCTATATAACAACATGTATCGTTCATTCGTCGCACAGTATTAATAAAATAATAAAAATAAAATAATTTTTAATTTTTGTCTCATTTTATCAAGTGTTTATGAATTGTACCTCTACGATTCATAAACACTTCATAAAATTAATTAAAGTAAAACACAAACACACACTGGAGTATGTGAGCTCGAAACCTGTATGACAAAATCTCCGGAGACCGATTTCGTTAATTTGCGAGATGGTTTAGAGGTCAGCGTAAATAATGAGGAAAGAATTACTATAAGAACGATCATTAAATTTTCTAATACAATATTTACTTTCATGTTTTTTTTTCTTCTAAGAAATAAAAGATAGTGTCACTTGGTCTTATTTTTATGAAAACAGAGAGGCAATCGGGTAAGAGACTCCTAAGGAGAGACCTAGGATAAGCTGTCCTCCGCCTATAGCCATCGCCAGCCCCAGTTGTGCCGCGGGTGTGTTTCCGGCCTTTTAAGGATAGGTATGATCTTTTTTTGAAGATGTGACTGTTTATCTATTATACATGGCCTGATTTTTATATGGTTTAGCAATATAAATTAGTTATCGTTTGACTAAGATTTGGCTAAATGGCATGGCATTAACTTAAGTGATACAAAATTAAAGCTATACGTTAATTGCATCGCCTAGAAAAGCTCAACTGAACTTTTGCCGACAAAATATCATCGAAAAGTTAATCATGAAAATGTCTCGTTTCTTAAATCCACGGTTGTACATTCAGCTATCATACTTAGGACATACAAAAAGAAGTACAACTGCAAGTTGCACTGTCTTAGTCTATCTTACATACCACCACGGACCGAGATGGAGAGAGGTATAGAGCGACAACGTGACGCAAAGTTCAAGTAAATGTCATGCAGAATCAATTTCAATTTCGTTTTCAACATCGGTTCATGCGCGTGAGTAACAATGCTCGTGATAGGGAGTTGCAACGAAAATATTTACATTAGCGACTAAGGACTCCATTCACATTTAATTTTATTTCATCTTTATACGACATAATAAATAATGTTTATCAATGAGGCGCAATTAAGAGGCATAGAGCTAGACAAAGCAATTTATTTGGTGCTGCTCAGGAGGCCAACGTTCCCGCGACGGCCCACGCCGAGGTTCAACCCGTCTCTCGATGAGCCTATGGCTTGCCCTAAAAGTCCGCGAAAAGCTGTAGAGGCCTTATGCCGACAGCGCTAGTCATTAAAAAAATCATACATAATTTATACTTAATTGATTCTTTTTTCTGTTACCCATAATTAATTATTATTGTTATTGTTATCAATTAGAATCCAGTAATTGCTAATCTGCTGCGGGTATTTTAAATATTGTGCCTATGGAGGATATGTTGTGGATATTTAAGTTACAATTTTTCCCGCTGAGATTGTGTGTCTTGTGGTCTTGTTTTTCCTTTATTGTATAGCGGACAACGGAGCAGGTGTGTCTCCTGTATGGTAATAGATCACCGCCGCCCATAGACAGTAGTACCTTGGTTATGTCGACGGCTTTTTACGCCGCTTATGCTTCTTCAACAAAGTTCCTTTACAGACAGACCGAGGCAGTGTTAAGACACCCGCCCGGCCACTGACAGTCGCTTCAAACGATCGAATAAATTCTAAATCTTAATAATTTATTTGGCAAAATTTTATGCGGACCCGATACCTCTGACTTCAAAGGCTTATAGACTACTTAAGTACGTGGCTCTCAAAAGTATCTCTCTATTTTGTCACCTTATATTAATAAAGATTAATTCTTCCTTCTTTCTAAACGTCAATCAAAAAACCAAGACTGAAAATTATACATCTTGGTGCAACTACATTATTATAAGCATTGTCATATATTGGAGAATTGCATTCCATAATTTAAAAAAAAATTATGTATGAAATATGTGTGTTGAAATGTCGTGTTTGTAAAGATGTACAAAGTCGTGACATGAGTTCGGGCATTATTACCTACTACTTAACCAATGTTCAGTTTCAACATTAGTTTATGACAATACAATGAATTTATTTACCTCCAATCGAAGCTAAAACGAAATATACTCTTTTGTGACATAACCGAATGAAACTGAAAGGCATCGAGACGTTAACAAAGTGAGGCTGTGTTACTAAACCCAACTAGACCAAGCTAATTCACGACTCGACAGTTGTGTACGCGTATAATTCAGTCAAATGCTGGAATTATCTCGTACTTAATCTTGGGTTAAAAGTATAGAGCAAAACAGACGAATTTGCATAAATCGAGCGGCAAACGAAAATCAATTAAAATCAGCGGCAACAGTTGCTCAACTGGTCTCAGAAAATTTAAGTTATCATTACGTCGATCTCTAGATCGGCGTGATATATTTAAAAGCATTTAGTTGGTAATACTTTAGCGCCCAATATAACGGTTCGCAAGGCACAGAGCCGGCAATTAGCAGCTAGGCCGCTGAGCGACAGCGTGCCTAACCCGATTATGGGCAGCTTTATCGCAACATCGGCGGGCCGGCGGACCGGCAGACTGGGAAACAGATGCCTATGTCATGACCGACACGAGAACAAAACGCATCAGCTCACTGCACGACTGCATCCTTTCAGTGGACCAACCCAATAATTGCACATCGGATCTTGTTTTCAAATACGCGCTGTATGCGAAACATGACGACGCCGCCACTTTATTTATTCCTAGACGACGGAGATTGATGGCACTCCCGGCTAGCAACTCAACATATTAAAATAAACAAGCCCTCCCTTCAGCTGTTTATAGAGGAAAAGCTGCGAGAGGTAATATCTTACCAAATAAAATTGCACTAACAATTTTCGACAGTCATCAGTCGAAACGATGACGTAGACGTTTACTCTGTCTGCTGACAGTGAAAAATTAGATTCCAAAGTCGGCAGCCGTGACGCACTCTGTAGATTCTAATGTGTTGCTGTCGATCGGGTGTTTTGAGGTGCAAAATCACCTCCACAGCTAGGCCGTACGCAGCGCTTAGTCACCGGCCGTAATAGAAGCGTCACCCATCACTTTTGCAATTTAAATCGCCGCAGCGACGAACTCGCTAGTATAATCCGCGAAGCTTGCATTACGAGAGCGGCTTATAGCTTGAATAAACACATCAGAAATAACGTGACTACTGGAAGCTCAATTTAAATCGAGTATAACGTGAGAGCGACATGTATGAGCCCGTAGCATTCTTGACGTTAAACGAGTGGAAAATCTGGTTCGGCCAGAGTTTACGTAGATGCAGAATAGACATAAAACAATTCTGTTTGTCGACTCGACTCCGCCGCCCTACATGCAAATCGAGTCACGGTTCGACCTAAATTACAACTTGGTTATTTCTAAAAGCGACTGACTCAGTAGAATCGCATAATGGGCCAATTATGTCCATCAGACAGCAACACTGGCCGCAATCATATCGCAATTTGTGGCAAAACTTAAATTTAGAGGAAAACTATAGCCGTTGTTAAAAATAGATTTAAGCGTGACTAATATAAATCAAACTGCTGTTTAATCACTTATTCGTGCGTATTACCGAATGGCTCATCATGAGAACCACGTGTTTTACGGTAGGTAGTGGACAACGGAGTAGATGGGTCTCCTATATGGTAAGAGAACACCACTGCCCATGGACAACCGCACCGTAGTCTGCGCTTTGGTTGTATGTTTGTTTGGTTGGCTTTTAACGCCGCTTCAGAAACATGACTTCAAACTCTTCTCATTCCTTAGCGAAACTCATTACAAAAACTTCCAAACGTTCCACTGTTCGCATTAGCGTGCCATATATAACGTGCATTGTCAATGTTTCCTTTAGTCGTATACTTTAGAATCATTTTTCTATGGAATGTCGAAAGCGACTGCTGTGTTGCAAGCGCCGAGCTTGAAGGTGACGATCACTCACGCGAGCGCATTATGCAATCCCCGGAGGCACTATGACAGGGACCGCCCTATTAAACCACTGACGTTTTCACGTCAATCAACAGCCTCGCATTCATAGTGGGATATGTAATACGTCTTTCATAGCCTTGTTAGAGTATGCAATAAAACATTCTATAATAGCAATCAATGTTCAGCTATAAAATCAACAAATACACTCATTAAAACTTACTAAATCACACAGTCGAAAGTTTATTTCAAAAAACTGTTTTCGAATTATTTCCCAACAAAGCAAAGAACACGTGATTCTTTAAGTAAAAATCTTAACACAAGTATATCCGAGAAGAGTAGTAAGAAACTCCGCCCGATTTCTTTATTTAATGTGTTAACATTAACATTAGGAACTGGAGCTATTAACTTCCAAATCCCAAGCAACGTTGCTTAAGAACTGTATTAATTTTACGACCTATCTTATCTTTTTATCAAGAAATGCATCAGCGTATCGCAATTATTAGTTAGAAAATTAATTCTATGCTTAAACAATAAAATAAATAAAAGGAATAGATATCATTCGGGGTTTTGAGAGCCTCGTAGTTAAGTGGTTTTTTAAGCCTACCGCGAAGCGAGAGGTATCAGTTTCGAATAAAAATAATTTGTTCGGTGTTTGGATAGTGGCCGGGCCAAGTGTCTTAACACTGTCTTACCAGTGGGAGAGTCTTGTTAACTCACTAATTAAACAGGTTCATCCGAAGTGATACCACGGGCTCAGAAAATTCAACCATGAAATAGTATTTGTATTGTGTTTCACTGAGTGTTTGTGGAGATCGGCTGGCCCTTAAAGCTTCACCGCCCAAACAGCATCAACGCCTGTAATAACCAAAGCGCGGATTGTGGCGCGGTTGTTCATGAGCGGCCGTATCTATTACCATAAAACGGACCCAGCAGCTCCGTTAGCCGCTACACTATAAGACAGCGCACTGTATAAATCTAGCGTCGGCGCAGTAATTGATAACACTTGCATTAAACAATGAACCCCTACTGATTGCCGCTAAAGGGCAATTCCTCCAGCCTCCGCTCATAAACCCTTTACAAACGGTCGTAAAGTGCGAGATTTAATTGTCCATTTCAACTGATCTGTCCCCATTATTCGCCTACTAAAACCCCTTATCCGTCCCTCAGCGGGACGAATCCACAGAGATACTCTAATTTGAATGATTGATATCTCTCGCTTGGAATCTTTTTACAATCTTATATAATCTTATATCTTACGCAGTAGACTAATAGAGTAATATGACTATTCTTTCAAATGTATTCCAATTGTAACACTCTATCGATGTGCGCGATCACGTGAGCGATTAATGTCTAATGCTACTCTCTTACGAGTTTGCACCTAACTAACAAGTCTTAGCTTTATGAATTTATTACTATTTTTATGGTATAACAGGCAATTGAGCAAGCGGGTCTCCTTTGTAGTAACAAATTACTGCCGCTCGCGGATTGTGATCCGCGCTTTGCTTCTGTTTCCGATGTCACTCTGCTTACGCGGTTTAATTTCAAGGGCCTTCGATATCCTCACTCAAAGTACAAGTACTATTTCACAACAGTATTTTATGAGCACGTGGTACCACTTCAGACGAGCCAATCCAATTAGTGCGTCAGCATGCTTTGGCATGGCTGTGCCATTGGTACAACAGTATTAAGACACCCACCAGGACTTCTATCAGACCCTTCGAAAGACCAAACCAATTATAAACAATTCAGACTGGGGATCAAACCCGATACCTATCGCTTAGTGATGAGATTATAAGACTAAGCTACGATTCTCTCAAAATATTGATTACATATTTATATATTTATAATACAATCATTACATGATTCGCATGAGACGCAATCAGTACATGTGTACTGATTGCGTCATATAAGATGAATGATCTCTTGTAAATAACGGCCCAAACTTAGTTATTGTATGTTAATTGTAGAGACTCTTAAGCCGAGGTGTCTTGAACGGCGATCGGTGTACCGAAGCGCTATACGGTAGGTACGGCTTGATACACGGAGGTTGGTAGTTAAATTGCCAGCATTAAAGTTAAATGCAGGTTATGTGTCACTGTGATCCAGTTTTACGCTCGTGGGAAGCGATTACGCCATACTAAAACTACATTTTATCTATTTAATACAACGCCAACGAAGTATTGTTTCGTGTCTACGTTGAAAAAAATTGGTTATATATTATATTGATCATCGGTATCACCTCGATGTTTGTTCTTCAACAACTGAGCGTTTTTTAAAGTATTTTGTGTCTCGCACCACCACTCTTTGGAAGCAGCTGCTTGCAGAGGTATTTCTAAACCAATACAACTTAAAAAACTTCTAATAAGAGCCTGACTATCCATAAGAGGCCGGCAACACAATCGCGGCCCAGAATCCGTGGTATCACCTCGGACGAGCCGGCCAGCTTAGTACGACAGCATGACTCTCCCACGGTTAAGACAGCGTTAAGACGTTAGCCCGGCCAGCGTCAAGCCCTTTCAAATATCGCCCTATGAAAACAAATTATTATTATTCGGACCGGAGATCGAACCCGATATCTTTTGCTTCGTAGTAGGATTATAAAATCACGCAGCTACGAGGCTCTCAATAATAATATAAATAAAATAATTTCTGTAAATTTAATTCGCCTTTCATTTCTCGCGTGAACAAGATCATTGACACAAGCGCCTATCGTAATGAATTTCAAGATATTGATATGTCTTTGTATCGCAGTAGTTGTTGCGAGTAATAAATTTCAAAACAGTGCAAATTATTATTCACCACGACATTCATTGGCCAACATTAATTTAGAACTAATTTATTCTAATTACATTTGTTATGTAACAAATAACATTTATCATGATTGTAGCACAAAAGAAACTATTTTATTAAATTAAATCATGTTTGAAACATATGTTATGTATTTTTGTTGCTACTCTCACTGCCCATATTGATTTATTTAATACTTTCCTATACAACATTAAAAACTATGAAATAGCCAGGATAAAAAAGGGGTAGCAGTGATATTTCCAAACCGCAACAAAAATCTCTATAAGGCCGGCAACAGCCGTGGCTCAGCAAGTGCTAAGGTTGTCCAAGGGAAAGACTTTTCCTAAATGAGCCCTCTAATTGTCATATAAAAGAATATTACTTATCAAAAATGTTTTCTTTTTTAATTCACATTCTATTAAGTGCGGACATACAACACTTTGCTTTCTATTACCCAAACACCTGTATTTGAATATAATAAAAACGCTACGTAATATCATGAAAGGCGTACCATCACGTTGTATTGAGATTCTGTTAATATAATCCGATCCAAACACCAAAGACGCCCTGCACACACCGGGAACTGAAGAGGGATGATTCTTTTTAAGTATAATCTGTTTACGGCTGAAATATCAAATTATCTCCCCAAACATATGAAGTTTAGAGGCAATCAATCATAGGCGAGGGTGAGTAGAAAGGCAGCATCGCGAAAAACGCTAAACCGCGTTGAGACACCGTATATAATATACCGCAAATCAATCATAGATTTCTCCAAGGATCAATCATGCATGTCCTTTGAAAAATTCACACAAATTATGCCGTTGTGTGACAAAGTTTAACATCGGTCTGGTACTTGGGTTAAGTAAATAAACCCCTCTGTAACGAGACGAATTATCTTAATGATCTGATCTCTCTGTATATTACAAATTATAATTATTTACTTTCTCGTGATATATTTACGTTCTATATTATTTATATTAAAATTTTTATTTACTATCACTTGACCTTAAAAATAAAATTCTTTTTTGTAATAGTTTTCATATGTATTTAAATGTTACCTGAACATATAACAAAAAAAAACCAACAATTAAAATTACAACTGAAAGGAAGCCTATTTTTAAACATTTTTGACCGTCACCCCCAACTTAATCGACGCGCCGTAACATTTTGATGTACCTCTTTCTCCTCCCCCTAAACGTAACCTTACAACGAAGTGACTATTTTTACCTGAAAGTTACAAATATGTCGCTAAAGTACCTGCAATACGCTAAAATATCCCAATCGTATTCGCGATAATAATCCTTAGTCAATCAAACTGAAATGATCAATTAAATGAAACTCGCATAACATGCGTATATGTCTTTATAATCTATATTATTTAAAAAAAGAAAAAATATAACTTAACTCGTTGTAATAGAGAAAGGGATTAGCGGCTCTAAGTTTCATCACAAGATGGAGCAATGAGGGAATTCATCAATTCAATCAATTATCTCATAAAAACTACTCACAAGTTATCCTATTAAAGTCGGCTCAAAATCCCAACGGATTCGGCGAATATCATACAAACCATTCACCGTAATTGTATAATTAGTTTTACCGTTGCGTATAAGTTGGTCATATCTCATCTATATCCTAAAGCGCAATAAACGATTCGACGACAAAACCGCGCAGCCGGCATGTTCAGCAATCGCTCGATCTCACTTCCGTGAGTTATTTCAAATCTTAAGACAAGTGCACAGAGATCTTAGCCAGCGTGCTATTATAAACTCGGCCCGAACGAGCCTCTTTCTCTGACGATAGTGGAATCAACGTCGCAACTCACTGAATATATGAATCATTTATGGGGTGCACTTGAAGGCAAAACAACGCGTTGTTTGCTATAAGCTACTTATAGGGACATTTTTTATTAAACAGAGGTCAACGGAGTAGGCGAGTAAACTATGATGGTGATAGACCAAACCGCCCATGGACAACCGCACTACAGTCTACGCTTTGGTTATTTTGCAAGCTTTTTAAGTCACTTAAGCAGTATACGTTTAAGGTATATGTGATAAAATAAAATATGCTCTATTACTTCAATTCTGGCCGACTTCCAGACAATGTAACACGACACTCAAAATACATAAGAAGAAACAATACCTCTTAACAATTCTTATCGATGACGGACAATAAAATCTTATAGATATATGTGAACATCTTAAGCTGGTAACGGCTACAGCTGATAGTAATCGCGAAATCGTAGTCGCATTGTACACGCCACATGCGTATTTAGAAAAACCTATCGAATTTGACCTCAAACATCATAATAAATTTAACAAATATCATAATAAATTTAATATTAATCATTATATTGAAATTATTAAAGTAAAAATTATATACCAACTTTTACGAAGAAGAAAAAAAATCTAAATTGAACCAATTAGACATGCATCTTTAGTAAAAACCTTATTCTATATCAAAACAGCATTTTTGCAAGTTTAATGTTACTTTCTATATACTATATATTGTTCTTTTTCTATGAGTAATTGTAAATAAATTAAATGAATAAAGGCATTTTTCTATGGTAAGAGATGACCGTCGCCCGTGGACAACCGGCATTTAGGTGGTATTGGAGCTTTGGTGTAAATTAACCTCCGATATCCTAACTCTCACTGCGAACCACAGAACATGTACAATATTGTTTACATGTATTGTACAATTATTATATATTATAACAATTGTTATATATCATGTATTGTGCAATTCTGTGTATATGGTTTTACTTGCAACGGGCGAATAAGTAAAAGTTCTACGTTTGAAAACACTTTAAATTCATTTTAAAAAAATAATTTTTCCTGTTATAATATATTTACTGGCATCAATCCATGTCGTCATACTTGATAGAATTTTCTATAATTAGATATAGGTTAACATTAATAATATGGATCCATACTATTTGTTCTATTACTTCAATTGTACCTTTAGATCCCCAATACAATTGCGGTGGCCCGACAGTGGATTAACAGGTACGGCGAGAATCGAGATTGGAAATAGATAGAGATCGCAAAGGCGGAGTTAACTCTATGTAAGTGACATTGGTACTTTACACGAACGCTCGTCAAACATGACTCGAGAATTTTATTGGATCAGTGGGAATTACGTGCCGCAAATACGAAGGCGAATGCGTTTTAAAATTGCTTTCAATGTAGGAAACATTTTTGAATGACATAAAAATAATGCTTAAGTTTTAAAGGCCGATTTTTTGAGAGCCTCGTAGCTAAGTGGTTTAATAGGTCTACCATAAAGCGAGAGATGTCGAGTTCGATTCCCGGTCCGGACAATTATAAATTATAATTTCATTTATAATTTAGTCGGTCTCTGAAGGGCTTGATGGTGGTAAGGCGAGTGTTTTCATACTGTCACATCCGTGGGAGAGCCACGCTGAAGCATACGCTAACGTACTAATTGGGTTGGCTCGTCTGAAATGATACCGCGGGCTCACAGAATACCCAGCGTGAAATAGTGGTTGTACTTGAAACGATGCCTCTACTGTGTTTCGCTGAGTGAGTGAGGATATCGGAGGCCCTTAAATGTGCCGCTTAAGTGGCGAAAAAGACGGCAACACAACCAACGCACGGACTAAAGCGCAGTTGTACATGGGCGGCGGTATTCTCTTACCATATAGGAGAACCACATGCTCCGTTGTCCGCTATACTATAAAAAGGCTGATATTAAATCCTACAAAATGATCAATTTTGTAAGGTGCACCTCAAATGATTAACCTCAAACTGCATAACTTATTCTAAAAACATCCTGCCTATTAGCTCCCATTTAAAAAAAACTTGCCACTGAGTAGAAAAAGCCATTTATCGTAATTAAAAGCGTCTTAATTTAGACAGAACTATCAACTAATTGCCAATTGCGAAACTAAACCTCTTTTTTCCATACGACAAACGTAAGAAATAGCCCTTTAGAACTAACAGGACGGACTTAAACCAACTAGCCACACTAATTTAACTTGGTTAGCTAATTTATCCGCTATTTAGCGAATGAACGTGAGATCTGTATCGGCACTCGGCGGGCGGGCGGCGACGGGCCCCAGCAAACTATATTATTTATTATATTGTAGATTTACGAGACTCCGATAAAAGTGACGGGCTTTTTAAAAATTATATTGTACGGATGATTTAAGAATATCGATGCGTATTCCAGGAAAGTGGATTTCTTGAAAATATTATAAGTACAGCGCTTACTTGATTGGCGGTGGGCTGTTCAAAATATTACGTTGCTTATTATTATCTAGATAACACATACTACGCATATATGAGTGTAGAGAGCAGCATTCATTCAATTAAATAATATAATTGTAAGACTATGTGTACCCATCCTTTATAGATCGAACATCTGTGACTAGAGGTGTCCATGGGTGGTGGATCGCTTATAGTATGTTGGCCACTCATAAAACTCATAAAACAAAATATATAGCCATCATAATAAACTAAAGAATATGAAGGTCGAAAACGCACTCTCGGTCCAGCTTAAGCAATGCATATCAATGGGCGATGAACGTAAGTACGTGTAGTAAGCCTTCTGCTCCTTGAACTCTATTGCGAGGGATAATAAAACGTTATTATAATTATTTAAGCCATTACTACTGACAATAGAAGACTACTCATGCAAACACAAAAATATGCAAAAATTTATCCAAGACAATCTAAATAGAGTTTATTTTATTTGACAAACGTATAAAATATCATTTCTAGTCTTTCAATAAAGTTTTAAAAGATACATAACTATTATTTACTTTACTTACAGTTAGTAACATTTAATTTTACTCTCCTATGTATATTCATATCGTTACCTTAAAGTCCTTCCCTTAATCATCATATATTAGGTACATAGGGGAGGTTTTTCTCTAGAAAGCCAAATCGCTTTAATTAGCAGAGGCAGATTCAACCAAAGCGTAAGGAAGAGACATTCAATCATTGACAACGAAATACTTTATTCACAGTTGAAAGTAGGGCTTAAAAAACTCTACTAACAAGACTAGATGCTAGGATTATGAAATGTATGTTATTTCCTTTCTTTTGCAATTAGCTCATTTCACTTAATAAATTGAAACGTTCAGATTCGAAGTCAAAGAAAAGTATTCAATGAATACCTACTACTTGTATATCAGATACTATTTGCAGGTAAAGAATACTTTACCTATATAAAATTCCTACATGGCGGTGTTTGTTGGTAAACTCCCAAGTCCAATTTTAATGAAAGTTTAATTTCATAAAAGGCAGTCTGAAGATAAGTCAACATATATCTACTTATCTTACTCCATACATTAATTTTTTAATTGCGCGAATAATTTCTAAGTAAATGCCAAGCAACAAATGACAAATAAACGCTTTCATTGAAATCAAGCAACACATCCACGCATTCTCAGCCGTATTAGAAGCATCGACATCAGATTATAAGGGAATTGGAAGGCTAATATTATTCAGAACTGAGAAAAACAATCGTGCCTCGTTAAATCCCGATAGCGCGTGCGATTGGGCGCGCGGTGCCTCCTATCTGTTTCCAAGTTTTATTCTATCTATAATTCCTAGGCATTAACATTTAAAGTTTAAACTTTTCCGTACAGCAACAATCAATTTATAGGCGACGATCAGCGATAAGCACAGGAGACCAGCACTGACTATTCGGCGATAGCTGGTAATAACAACTAAGAAAAACAGCACATGAGATGCAATGTGCTGGTGGGGTTAGCGGCCAATCCCAATTACGCCGGGTTCGAAGGGACCTTAGCGTCAACGTATCAATCGGAGTGTAAGGGCGGTGCAATCGGGCCATGCTAATGAGAGCGACCGGTTAGGGGCACAATTGGCTGCCAGCGAGAAGCCTTCCTTTCGACGTTTAAGGTTGTATTTCTCGAACGAGAGACGTTGATTAATGGCACAGTGAGTGTATAACTGTGCTACCGTGTTGCGAATCGAATTGAATATTTAAATTGGTCGTCCCGAGTGCTAGGGAAACTCGCGCGGGTCGTTGCGGGAGTAAATCATTAGTCTCTAATGAAGTGTGGTGTACAAATAGGTGAAGTTAGTCGGTCGGGTTGGCGGAATGAATTCTCTTGTAGACATTAAACAAATGACGGTCGTGTCGGGCCCTCGCCGCAGCAGCCCTTGTGCAAGGCAATTAGATCGACATTCGGCGGTTGATAGATTTAAGTAGGGTCCGCGTCTAATGGTCTACGTTGACTTACTATTAGTACCTGACTATTTCAATGTATCATTGGCATTTATAGTACGAACTTAAAAGTAACAGATTTTTTTTTATGAAATAGTGGACAACGGGATAGTTGTGAAGCCAACAAATTACGCCATTTAAGCGGTATTTCCTGATAGGTCTTAGTTATCTTACTTATTCAAAACAATTTACATAAAGTATTTAAATTTTGCAAGGGCTGCGGGTGTCCGTAGGCGACAGAACGCTAATCTCAGATGAGCTTTTTGCTCGCACCACAATTTTTATTAACCAAAAACTAATTTACGTTGGTTATAACTTTGGAAAATCCAATTTAATTATTACTCTCATTATTTGCAACAAGCAAGTCCTTCCAAAGACAAACTACAAGTTATGCGGGATTTGAACCCGATAGATACCAATCCCTTACAAGACCACTCGGCCATTAGCCTCTTAAAATATACCTTCGGCTAAGATTGACGTGAAATTTGTAGGCAATAATAAAATCGCGTAGAAAATAAAACGTCGGCCATTTCTCAATGAAGAAAGCTACGTGCAAGCGCAGCAAATAAAATATAAAGCGTTCGATTCAATAAATCTATTTATCTCACTATCGAAGCAAAGCATACAAATACGAAATTGATTGCGTCGCGTCGACTGACATTTCAGTATCCGCAAGGAGGGAGGCGGACGGGGCGGAGGAGGCTTTCACGGTGACATTTGAATGGCCGCGTCCCGGCATCTACTGGCACCCAACGATGGCTAACAAGAGGCGACAATGTTCCCAGAGCAACAAACAACTCTCCGCTATTGAAAAGAAAATGTACGTTATTCAAATCATGGCGGGGGCGAAATTTTTAAGCGCGCGCGTTATTGTCATCAAAAGCTAGCGAAATTGCGAATGGTTCCGTCGAATTCCCATCGGGTTCTACCATTTCCGAATTTAATGGACCTTTTTCTATTGTTACCGTCACCGTTATGATTGACGTCTATGTTTTACTTTTTAAAATCTTTTTTTAGCCTTAGTAACATATATTTCATATTTATTAATCCTCCCTATCTTTTCATCATAACAAGTCGAAACAATTTATATTGGGAAATAGAATAGTCATTGTTTACCTTTTATGTTGTTTAAACCTTACCTTAACTTCCATAAATATTTCTAGGTAAAAATTAGTCAATGCGACCAAGGCATTCAAGAAATTTAAACAAAATTACAACAACATAGCATACAAACATACTACACATAAAAAATTCCGAACAACTAATATAACCTCACATTACTCTCTCTATATATATATACTAGTAGACTCGGCAGACGTTGTTATGCCCGCTACACTACCCACCGAGTCTGACTTACATGTTTCTATTAAATATTGTCATGTTTGCACAATACAATTGTAAACTGTAATCTATGTCTTATTCTGATTATACAAAGTTTGACTAAAATACGTTCTGTATTTTCACGTGAAGGAATAAATAACATCCATCGTAACAAACTTTCGTGTTTATTAAGCACAAATAAGTAAAAAGCAGAAATAATTTCACTGTATTATCGTCACTATAATTTGAATTTGATTTAAACTTCGGTCTACGTAACACGTGATTGGCTATGCTAACACCAAAAAAAAAAGTAGAAATAATTGAATTTCACGCTATTTCGTTTATTACAAAATAAATTTAATTTATACTTTAGCCTCAATAAACGTGGTAATCATGCTATTGAATTGTAACTTATATGACACGGTTGTCGGTTTACCATGGTAGTGGTGCCATCTATTGATTACTTACTCAATCCAGTCGAAAAATATCGACATCTGTTAGATTTTTTTGGAGTTAACAGGAAATTCAGACTGTCAATTAATTATAGACAAATAATTTGCAATAAAATAAAATTGCGTCTATAATTAAAGATCTAAGCTATCCTGTGTTTCAAGTTGGACCAAACTGCATATTGCGTGCAAATTTGAAAGAAATCTGTTAAGCTGTTTAGGAGTCGATCGCGGACATCGTGACAGGAGATTTATATATATTAAGATTAGTATTTTTTTAATATGAAGATGGGCGAGCTTGGTTCTGTTATTGTCTATGAACGAAATGTTATTTTGTTTTGAATCCAAGGTGATCTTACAATGTTTGGACGATAAAGAGCGATAAGAACTTATATTCAATTAATTATTAACAATTATTAATTACAAGTTATATGGTATAATCACTGTCTTAATAATTAATGTAAAGCTTGTCTCAATTGAGAGGCTTAACAGCTCAATACTTTTATTGGCGTTTTTTACTATTAGAGAAACAGATCGATGTTTATTTTGACACCCTGAACCTAGTTTTTAATAAGCATCTTATATATTTATAAAAAATATAGTAATCTTGGCTACCATTACAATTACGATTTGATGGATCCTTTGTATATGATTAAAGATTTTTTGAAATAATCAAAAAAAATATATTTAGTTCTAGCCATGCTGAGGAATTTGCTAATGCGGCCGGCTCGTCCGAAGTGATACCACGGGCTCATAGAATACTCAGCGTGAAATGGTAGTAGTACTTGAAATGGTGTTTCTACTGCGTTTCGCTGAGTGAGTGAGAATATCGGAGGCCCTTAAAAATGAAGCATAAGCGGCGTAAAAACCGACAACACAAGCAATGCGCGGACTGTGGTGCGGTTTTCTATAGGCGGCGGTGGAATCTTACCCTATTCCTATATGACCTACCTACTTCGTTGTCCGCTATACCATATAAAATATAAGACATTACTGGTGGTATAAATGCTATTACTTAGGTATTAAAAATAAATGGATCCCAGCTTCGTTTAAAAATGTGAAAATAAATCCACAGCCTGCCGTGACATTTATAAGTCAATTAATAACGACTCGATAAACTGAATTTTAATAATTCCCTTTATAGGCTCATGGACCTCTCAAGCTTAATATGGCGATGTACTTTTTGTATACAGTAAAGTTATATTTTTTATAAAATAATACAATGAAAAGAAATATTTACATTAAAAATAAATACAATAATGCGGCACGTTGAACGCCAAAATCAGTCTACCACCGGTTCCAAGCTAAGACCACTGAGAAAAGCGCGCGAAACAAACTCACATTATAAAATCATTAGCACTATAGTATGATTTACCACACAATGGTCCTTCAACAGTTTTTTAAATTTATTTACAGAATGATTTTGAACGTTTCCGGGATCCTATTGTATGTTTTAATTCCGTAATGTATGTTTTTTCAAACATACATTACGTTCTCCAAAACGTATTGAGATGCTACAGTCAAGACATCTATTTCTTTAAATGCATCTCTAAGTGTTGTAAAAGGAGGCAGGTTATAAATAGCTGGCTTCTGCAACAAATACAGTGTAAATATCGACCGAATTTACCCACAGGAATATGGCGTAAGACAAAATGCTTTGGAAATAACTAAAATAAACCATGCATACCGTTTGCTCCTCTTTTGTTAAATTTGACAGATCACAAAATACTCTCAATACATGTAGTGACTTCTTCCAGGCCCCAAAGATATGATTTATAAATTAACACTGGCATCTGTAGTAGAACGTCTCCTTATAAATCTGAAATATTTTTATGTAATAAACTGTTATTATAAAAATCTACTCCAATAAGATAAAGGCACCGACGCACAAAAGGCCAGATCCAGTCACACGAGGTTAGTATCTCGCAGGAGTAGCCCTTGTGCTAGTTTTTTTTATATAGTAGAGCGGACAACGGAGCAGGTAGTTCTCCTATATGATAAGAGAATACCGCCGCCAACCGCGCCACAGTCCACCTTGTTGCCGGCTTTTTACGCCACTAAAGCGGCACTTTTAAGGGCCTCCGATATCCTTACTCATTCTGCTAAACGCATTACAAGTACCGTTTCACGCTGAGTATTCTGTGAGCCCGTGGTATCACTTCGGACGAGCCGGCCCAATTAGTGCGTCA
>DWCF01002680.1:0-22829 GCA_018230265.1 Delias oraia | reverse complement strand
ACTACGAGAAGGCCTTCGATTCTGTCGAAACTTGGGCAGTGCTTAGGTCCTTGCAGCGATGCCAGATCGACTGTCGAAAACGAAAGATTTTTTAATAGTTTATTTAAAACTATAGGAAATAGTTTTGTTTCTATGGAAAAGGCTTTGGTATTAACTTAACTGCAATAATGCTATAAATCGTTGCCACTTTTAGATTAAATATGGATTGTAAAATTTGAATGTAAAATAGATTCTAAACAGGAATGTGTCTACAATAACATCGCCGAGGCCCACATCACACCTTGAAGGCACTTTGGTACAGTTTTTCAATAAAACTTGTATTTACAACATTAACCCAGTTAGGGTAGCTACACTTAAACGGGCCGTGTTGGCAATGTTTGTCGAACAATATAGCTGAACCGAGGCAATCACCTGTTCGCCGACGAAGAAAAGTCAAACAAGTAGCATAAAAACAGTAAGAGATAGAGAGAAATAAGAAAAAACTTATTTTATAAGACTCGAAAAAAGTTTATACATATCTGTACATTTTACGGGTTACTTTTGACTTATTTATTGGATTTTACAATCTGTATCGATTGAAACCGGCCCGCTTTTATAGCTACTCCTACATATTAAAGCTCCCATATTTAATATATATAATTATATATCTTCAAATTTACATAACTTTTAACCAAAGGCGAAAGAACCAAATTCATTAGTGTTCCAAAGACCGCTAAAACAGCTCAGCTAAATGATATGTTTATGTGGATGTTAAGAAAAGCTAAGAGATAGTTCTGTAAAATTTCAAACGATCGCGTTAAATTTGTTATTATTATTTATATGTTTCTGTGAGCCATTTTGTAGGACGATGCTTCTGGTTGAGTCGCGTCGGCTGTTCCTCTCGCTGTGGAGCGAGCACCTGGCCCGCGCCAGGGTCGCTGCTGAAATCTCCATTGAGTCACCGTGAGGGAATCTTGAGCCGCGTCGAGTGTTCCCGCTTCGATTTCGACCGTTCTGTAATAAATTAATCTAAAGTAAAATTAAGGCCGGCAACATCCAAATCTTTGCAAGGGTCAGGGGTGTCCATGAGCGGAGGATCGCTTATCCTAGATAAAAGTTATGTACGGTATACGTAAAGAAGCTTTTACGCGCTCAGCAATTTTACTATTCATGCGCGAAATGTCATGTTGTTTTGATTGCTAAAATCTGAGAATGCAATGTCGGTAAAAAGTAACAATAACTTAATTTAAATAAAATAATAAATCTTGTTTGTATGAATCTTGTTTTGTATGAATTGAGATGTTATTAATACACATTTAGCATACCTTTTGTCATTTCTTTATTTTCAAGTTAGATTATTGATTCGGCCGTATGATAATTGAGCCGGCTCGTCTGGAATGGAAACCACGGGCTCACAGAATACCAGCGTGAAGCAACTTGAACTATTTTTCACTGAGGTTGTAATATGTAAGGGCCGTTAAATTTACCGCTAAAGCGCAGATATGGTGCAGTGATCTCTTACCATAGAGGAGACGCGTCGCTATACATTTAAAACGTATTCTTTAATAAACTATAGATTTGTATGTAATAAAATACTTACGGCTCCACTTCGCCAACTCCAGCGGTTCCTGTTAAACACACCATAGACAATGGGGTTCGCGCATGAGTTTGTACAGGAAAACAGCCACATGGCTTTCTGAAACGCAGGATCCAGGTGATTCACGATGTCCTTATCTATCCAATACCTGAAATATAGTAATAGATACATCCATACTGGTTTTGTTACCTGAATAACATAACGATATTTGCCTTAGAGAAATTTCTTTATACAATATTTTGAAAGATAATTTACAATCAAATATAGTGAAACATGAGAAAACAAAACCCCTATTAGCGAGAATGAAAAGCCTCTGTAAGAGAGTCGTTTTTCCCTCATGGACCTCCGTAACTGACTGCTACTTACCTATACCTATGTAAGCGTCAGTTTTGAGCGTTATTTATTTGTTTTATTTAGGAGGAAACACATACCCAACTACATACACCCGTGGGAGAACCCTGCTGACGTACTAATTGGACTGCCTCTTTTGAAGTGATACCACGGGCTAACAGAATATTCACCTTGAAACGGTATTTCTGCCGTGTTTCACTGAATGAGTGAGTATATCGGAGGCCCTTAAAGATGCCGCATAAGTGGCGTAAAAGCCGGCAACACAACCAATGAGCGGACCATATAGAAGACCCACCTGCTCCGTTCTCTGCTTTACAATAATTTTACTTTTAAAAAAGTAGGTTAACCTACCACAGACAGTAGCAGTAGTACGGCGACCAACACGTGAAAAAAACTAACACGATGGTGACTGACATCTTGAGAGTCCGCGCCTTCGCCCGTCCCAATATCCCAACACCGCTGCGTCGCATTTTATCTGAAATGGTATTTTTTATTTATACGTAAATACTTGAGAGAGTGTAGTATTATCTTAAAGCTATCATGAAGTATAATTTATTAATTTATAATTTATTCGGTCATTGGAATGGTTTTAACAGTGACCGGGCGAGTGTATTAGTACTATATACCCGTGGTGGGAAAGCCATGATGGCTCACTAATTGGGGGCGCCTCATCCGAAATGATATCATAAAGTTATCAGCGTGAAAATAACTTGTTCTGTTTCGTTTAAGCGGCGTAAAAGCCGGTAATACAACCATTGCGCGGCTGATAGTGCTATTGTCACGGGTGGCCGTGATCTCTTACTACAGGACACCCGCTTGTTCCGTTATCCGGTATTCAATACTATAAAAATTTGTATTTCCTCTCTCGCTATAAATCTAGACGCACATATTCCCGAGTACTGATTACATCACGATTCCTTCATTACCGTTAGGAGACGATTGTCAAAGATTGCTTCATCGTATTTCACTTTGAGCTTGACGAAGATTGGTGTTTAGAATGAGTTTATCGTGGCCATACCTTGATTGTGGCTGCTCATGTTATTTGCTAAAATTTGTGTAATGTCTACAATTGGTGGGATTTTAAACAGAAACGGATTATTAGTGTTGTAGTGTGCAGATCACTGTACCTACGTTAATTATGTTTGAGACATAACTAAAACTAATAATGTATTCGAAAAAATTGTGTAAAGGCTGGCTGCCTTTCAATAATATGCTATATGCTTCAGCATGACTCTCCCACGGGTTCTGTCCCACTGTCAAGCCTTTCCAAAGACCGAATAAATTGTAAATTAAACTAAAATATAATTGCCCGGGCAAAGTGTTACCGTTGGATGTGTTAGCTCGCCGGATGATCTCCAACAATGCAGCCGAAGAGCAGTAAAGAGTGGAGACGAGTGGGGCCACGTACATGAGCGCCATGTTCAGCAGGAAGTAGGCGAAAAGGTGGCGGTCCGTCGGTAGAGACCCATAGGAAACGCACTGGTAATATCTGAAAGGTATGAAATTTATCTTCAGATAACATTTCTACACTAAAACCTTGTTAAGTCGATATTCGATTAGTTGAAAACCTCTGAATCTTGAAAAAATAATTTGTTCCTTTCCCTTCAACCATTAAAACTTCCATTTACCCCATGGCTACTTCATTGAAAACCACAAAAATTTCACAAAAAACAAAAAAAAAAACCACATATGGTATGGTAACCTATATGGTAAAAGAACACCGCCGCCCGTGAACAACCGCACCACAGTCCGTACATTAGTTGTATTGTCGGCTGTTTACGCCGCTTAAGCAACATTTTTAAGGGCCTCCGATTTCCGCAATCACTCAATGAAACATAATAGAAATATCGTTTCAAATACAACAACCATTTCACACTGAGTATTCTGTGAGCCCGTGGTATCACTTTGGGCGAGCCGGCCCAATTAGTGCGTTAGCATATGCTTCAGCATGGCTCTCGCACGGGTGAAAAGCAATATAGTGGAACGCACCATAACACGCACATAGGTAGATTTTTTAAAACAAATCCAGTTATATAAAAACTCACCCTTTGACATCTGGATGTTCTTCTAAATGGAATATGAAGCTCTGTGGTAGACTCGCCAGGCCAGCGCAGACCCACGCGGCCACCAATGCCCTTCGCACGCCGGCTTCCCACGTCAGGTTCAACGGCTTCAGTATAGCGTAGTATCTGATGAAATCATTCTATTAGCTTATACAAATAGTTCACAGTTGGGAAGAGTCTGGACATTTTGTCACACAGGTTTTCGAGCCTAGTATAGTTTCCATATCTCACAAAATTTTGCCATGTTTGAGTAATTTGTTTGTTTCATTTTAAGGATGAATTGTACCTTTGTGAGAGAAAACTTACATTTAATAAATTATTTTATTATTATCTCTTGAAAGATTGATTTTTTACAATTGAATACCCTCCGAAAATCTGTAGGCTATACTATCTCCAATAAACATAAGTTATGCTATATTTTTTTAAATGAGTCAAATGAATGATTAATACCTAATAATCTTTTAAAAGCTCCAATAATAAGACCCGAGGTGTAAAAAATTATGTAACAGCAATGGTATGTACTTCAATTGTTTTTCTGATGTTATGTTCTAATGTCATGGAGTACTAATCTCACGTCAATGAGATTTAAATTTTACAATGTAAGAACTGAAAAATTATTTCGAGTATTTCAAATTATATCCTCACTCAGCAAAATTGTACTATTTCACTCTGGTAATCTGTGAACCCGTAGTATCAGATCCGAAAAGCTGGACCATTTAATGTATGTACTTTCGCAAGCAAGATAGTCCGACCACTGTCAAGCCCTTTCAAAAACTTAGTAAATTATAAATTTTTCGCACCGGCAATCGAACTCGATACCTCTCGCTTCGTGGTAAGTATATAAGGCTACTTAACTACGAGATTTGAGTAAAATCCGTAGATAAATAGTAATATTTACTCTTCCTAGACGTAATTTACTCAGCCGAACTAGCTTAGCCAAAGCCAAATTCCGACGCAATAATTCATATTTGTACTCTCGTGTTGACCCTGTTTAGATCATGATGGATTGGCCATTATATCGCAAATGTGGCTCACTTACAGACCACTTTGGGGTTTGCGTATTGAGTATTGCTAGCGGGCTTCTAAGAATAGACTGAAATATCTGATCAATTATTTCTGATGACTGAATAGTTTTATAGACGTGAGATTTAAGTCTGTATTGTGAGTTAAGTTATTTTGTGCACCCGTGGGAGAGCCATGTTGAAGCATATGCTGCACTAATTGTACAAACTCGTCTGAAAAGACACATTGGGCTCACAGAGTACTTAGCGTGAGATGGTAGCTTTATTTGAAACGATACATCTACTGTGTTTCGGTGAGTGAGCGACGATATCAGAGGCTCTTAAGAATGCCGCCTAAAGTATTCACTGTTTTACACTGATAATATATTTATTTATTCGTTTTTTGGGAACAGGTGGGTTTCCTATATAATAAGAGAACACCGCCGCCCATGGTTACCGGTTGGTTGGTTGTGTTGCGGCCTTTTACGCCGCTTAGCGGCATGTTTAAGGGCCTCCAATATACTCACGCACTCAGCGAAACACAGTAGAAGTACCGTTTCACGCTGAGTATTCTGCGAGCCCATGGTAACATTTCAGATGAGCGGGCCCAATTTGTTCGTCAGCACATGCTTGCACAGCAACTTGGGTCTCCTACGGGTAAGACAACGTCCGACCGGAATGTTAAACTACAGTGTATTAATAATAAATATAATATTCTATCTTAGGCTACTGATCGCTTAGGTGCCTGTGGCTGACTTTGTTTCGTCTTTTCAAAATGCCTTACCTGTCAATAGCGATACATATTAGGACGAAGCTAGAGAGGTAGAGCCCAAAAGTCCTCGTAAACATCATGAGACGACACATCAGGTCTCCAGCCAGCCACTGGACGGTGCCAGCCCACGCGATCTCCAACGGCATCATCAGGAATGTTACCTGCAGATGTACCATTTCGCTTAGGACTTCTCTTGAACAATACCTGTGTTGAACCCGTGGTCGTCAAACTGCGGCACATGGGCGTTATTTATGCGGCCCACGGCAATGTAAGATGCATTAATAGTCAACTATATAACCTATTTGTCATAACTATAAACAAAATCAATATCCGACTTTATGTACGAATGCGACGAAAGGCGACGGTTATCATGTAAATTGGTTTAGTGGTTTAACCGTAGAGAAGTAACACACAGTTGTCCATGAGCGACGGCAATCCTTTACCATAGATAAGACTTATACCATAAAAAGGGTTTTATCCTTAGATTTTAAATTAGTTGTAAACTCTAAATGTTGTAATTCAATACAAAGTATGATTTATACATATAATTAAAGCCAAAATTCGGCTTGCATATAAGACTCTCTTACCATAAGATCAGCAACAGCCAGGTGCATCAGCAGGACATCCAGCCGGCTGGCTCTGCCCGCTTTGCGTCTCTTCACCAGCTGTGACAACACTGTCAGGTTACCAGTCGCTGAGACCATCATCAGGACACTGTAGGCAGTGATTGACACCATATGCCCATGGTTGAAACGCATGTCCAGGGGTAACTCATCGCTGGTGTTGAGGTGCGTCCAGTTCTTCTGCGACGCACCTCCGGGTCCCGAGACCTTCTCATCAATATCCATGACTCTATCTTTGACACCGTTTATGGTAAGTCGTTGGGTGTATCATTTTTAGGATAATATGCATGTGGATGTATCTGAAAAAAAGAGATCGTTTTAGAAGTGGCATTAGAATATGATATTAGATCGTTTTTATATTTGAATAAACATCCAAATCCTCGTATAAGTGGCCTTATAAGCCTTTAAGCTGAAGCAAGATGTATTGGGTTCAATCCCCGATCTGTATAAAAATTTATTCAGCTTTGACAGTGGCTGGGCGAATATCTATTATTAATAATAATATACTTATCCGTGGGAGAGTCATGCTGATACACTAATTGGAATGTCTTATTCAAAGTAATACCACGTTCTTACAGAATACCATAGTGAAAACTTGTACTGTGTTTCGTTGAGTGAGTGAGGATATCGGAGGCTCTTGTAATAACAGCGCTTAAATCTTGTAATACAACCAAAGTGCGGTTTGAGGCGCGGTTGTTGACGGGCAGCGTTGATCGCTTACCATAGAAATGACCCGCCCGCTCCGTTTCTCGTTGTACAATAAAAAATCAATTTAAATTTAATGATATATTTTTCTATGATTTTTACTGTTCAGATGAGAAGCTAAATTAAGCTTAAAGTGATTTCAAATTATGAATAAGTAAAAGAAGAGAATTCTTTTTACACCAGAATTCAATAAAAGACAGAAATCCAATTTAATTGAAAAACTGGTTTATAAAATTAACGGAATTATCTTTGAGTATCTTCACATGCCTCTGAGTTTAGGTAATTTCATATACCTAATGGTCTACTTAAAGCATTAATATTTCCATTATATTGAGGGGTCAAAGTTCAAAAGGACACATTTTTTTCATAAAAAAAGATTTAGATTATTGATTCTTTTCGTTTTATTCGTCCAGTGATTCTGGACACTTTTTCTTAGTATTAATTGAGAAGATTAAGATTCATTATGTTAACGACTTTGAAGTACGTAGCTACGTTCTTATAAGCCAGAGAGTAGAATAAAAAAATGTGAATTAAATGAAGCATATGCGGTCGCACTGATTGGGCCGGCTTGTTGAAAGCGAATGAAAAGGTAGCTGTACACTGAGTGTATGAGGATATCGAATACCCTTAGAAATGACGCTTAAGTGGTGCAAAAAGCCGGTAACACAACCACTGCGCGGACTGTGGCGCGGTTGTACATAGGCGGCGGTGATCTCTTACCATAGGAGACCCATGAAATAAAAATATTTGTAGATCTACAATTGCATTAAATTGTTTAGCATAAAGATGATTCGTTAGATTATACAGAAATAATTGGTGCTCGTTTCACGAAATCCTTTCAATTTATGAAGTCAAAGTATCAAAGGAATTTCTCAGAATCTGATTTATTTGACAAAGTACCTTGTTTAAGTGTATCGGGATACATTAAGAAGTTTCCACTAACTGTCAAGCAGCGTCAGATACTGGCAGGAAAAGTAACTTCAATTTCACGAAATATAATGACAGCCGATATTGGGTTAAAAAGTTTTTACTAGACAAATTCTTACCCTGTTATAATTATTTTAGTATCTTTTATGTTATAGCGGACAATGGAGCAGGTGGATCTCCTATATGGTAACCACGCCACAGTCCGCGCATTAGTTGTGTTGCCGGCTTTTTAAGCCCCTAATGCGGCATTTTTAAGACACTCTGATATACTCACTCATTCAATAAAACACAGTAGAAGTACTGTTTCACGCTGAGTGTTATGTGAGCCCGTGGTATCACTTCGGATGAGCTGGCCCAATTAGTACATCCGCATAAGCTTCATAGGCCACTGTCAAGCCCTTCCAGAGAACGAAGAAACAATAAATTAAATTATAACTTTCCGGACCGGGATTGAAAACCGGTACGTCTCGCTTCGTGGTATGAAAGCACTCAAGATAAACTTTAATATTTTTACTTTAATAATTTCTTAATAAATCGTAGCACTATCTTATTTTAATACCATCGGCGGCTAACGAGAAGGAAGCTCACCTAGGGCAAACGGTCCTCCGTCCATGAACATCCCCAGCCCTTGCAGAGCCGCGGGTGCGATGCCGGCATTTAAGGAAAGTGTACGCTCTTTTCTTGAAATATTTGTGTGATACTGTGACACTAGTTAGATATAACTAAAAGGAATATACATAAAAAAGGTATACCTAGACGATATTTCGAACTCTAGACAACTTTAGTAAAGACATACGATTGTCTCTCTCGTCAAGTGAAATAGCTAAAGGATTCCGCGTAAATCTACAATAATGTATATATAGGAAGGAGAAAGTGAAAGCCACAAATAAACAAGGATATTATCTTACAATTGAAAAGCTTTAGCGAATTCACTGGAGTAAATGTAATCTGTTCTATCTTAATTACAGGAAACCTACGAACGGGGTATTATGTAACGCAATAAGATCACCTAACTTTTTTTAAGCGCAATCATTCAGTTTTATAGGTATTGTGGGCAACACGTAGTGAGTACGTAATATAAAGAACAAAGAAAAACTAAATTTCTAAATTAAGTGATCTTCTGTGGCAAGAGATCACAGCCAGCCATAGACAACTGCGTTGAATACGCGCTTTGGTTGTGTTAACGACTTTTTACGCTGCTTAAGCGGTATTACTTAAGGGTCTTGATATCCACCCTGGCTAAGTGTTACAAAGTGCAAGTACTGTTTCATGCTATTATTCTGTGAGCCCGTGGCATCATTTCGTACGAGCCGGCCCAATTGCAAGAAAGCATATGTTTGCATGGCTCTCCCACAGGTAAGTGTTAACGCACTCGCCCGCCGACAATTATGTTTATACAAAGACCGAATAAAATATAAATATTTATTCGGACCGGGGCTCGAACCCGATACCTCTCGCTTGGTGATAGGCATAACTTCACTTACCTACGCGTCTCTGGATCTCGATAAAAAAAGTATTTTTACTTTTTCATTGTTTATAGTGACTTTAGTGATTGATTATATAGCACTGCCTTTTTTACTTTTAATACTTTATTTATTATATTTATGTAATATACTCAAATAAATAAGGCTTTTTCATTCTTTTTTTATATGGTAGGTATGTCTATGGTTATGTCTATGGTCTATGGTACTGTATTGGTTCTAAGTCATATCCTAGGGAGACTTAAAACAGTTGTATTTGAAAGTAATATTGAATTTGTTGTTTTATTGAATTATGTCAATCACAACTGAAAATTGAGACAAAAACTTTGTTATGTTCTCATTAATTATTTTGAAAGGCTCTCATTTATTTAGAAATTTTGTAGAGGCCTCTTAGTGAACATTTAAAAGGTAGGGTAAAACATTTAAACAATTTATTTTTCTCCAATTTGTAAATGGGATCTTTGAGTTTTTGAGTAATTTATTCGAGTCAATTAATATAGTTACTTTAGTCAGAGCCTCCAATTTTTATATTTTTGGTATTTAATAAAATCTTCACACACACATATATATATACATATTTAAAACTGTTATATACGCTTTTTTTATATATAATAATAACTGAATATTAAATTCATTAGATATGTTAACTCTGTGATGATATATTCAGATCACAGACATTTTATTCTGTGGGAGTGTCTATTGATAAGTCTCTGTTGAAGAATAATCCTTTGATTTTGAATTGGTCGTGCGAATGTTAGACATGCAAGATTATTTAAATACATTACAAATGCACGTGATATATTTTCGTACCTCTGGTGTTACGAAATAAGAAGCGAAAAAATTCACAAATACAATTATATAGAAAATGCTATATTATATATTATGTAAGAAAATTAGCATTTCTTAATTTGAACTTTGCCGCCCTTGGAGCTGTCAATGTCTATGAACTAAATGTCATGTTGTTTTGCATGCTGAGTAATCTAAGAAAGCAGACTTTTAAAAGTGATAAACCTTGTGTTAAATTAAATACTAAATCTAGTTTATACGTTAAAACGTTTACTGTCGATTCTTTGTTTACAGATAAGATTGTTACCTACTAAATTAATACATCTTTATTTTGAGAGAAAAAAAAAAATGTTTTTTTTCACACCTTATATTAAGTTTTTAATAAATTTCTTATATATATGTAATTACGGTAAATTCAAACTGAATTCTGTTATCTGTATATCAGAAATTTGATAAAAAGTACAATATTAGCCATGAAGCAATTGATATTATGAATTTAACGAAGCGTCAAAACTGTAGCATATTTGTAAGACATGGAGTATTGAAGGCAATATATCGAAGACACCTCATGTTTTATATATATTTTTTTAAAATGTGTAGTTTTGACATTGTAATTGTTCGAGTTTTAAGCAGGTATATCATGGAAGTCCAAGGGAGTGGCTTATGTCCAGTAGTGGACGTCTTACGGTTGAGATGATGATGAAGTAGGTATAAATGACGCAGCTATGTGTTCAAACTAAAAGCGCGATTAATTAGAATGGAGGCAAAATTGTCAGGTTACCTAAAGAAATATTGACAACTTTTTTGTGAAAAGATCAATACCAGCTAAAAGCCCTTTCGACCGAATCAAGATCGAAAAAAATTGTATGACAATAACAGTGTAGCAAAATGTCATCTTATTTCAATTTATTTTGCGTCAATCTATACACCTAACACATAATAGTCATGTATTTCAACACATGTTTTATACTCTCTCACTGTAAGTTATTGGATATGTATTTATTAATCCAAAATATATTTCTCTTTATATAAATATCTATAAAAAATCGTGGTAGAGCCACGCTGCAGCATATGCTAACGCACTAATTGGGCCGGTTCATCCGAAGTGATACCACGGGCGCATCGAATACTCGACGGAAATGGTAGTTGTGCCTGAACCGATAATTTTACTGTATTTCGCTAAGTGATTTAGGATATCGGAGGCCCTTAAAAATTCCGCCTAAGCAGCGTAAAATGTCGACAACACAACCAATGCGTAGACTGTAGCGTAGTTGTCAATAGGGGACGGTGTTCTCTTACCATATAAGAGTCCCACCTGCTCCGTTGTCCGCTATAAAAAAACAAACCAGAGATATACTACAAATTACCATAGATAAGCAGAAATGTATCAATTTTAATATTACCAAGAATTTTATATTATCTGTGATTTAAGTAAACTTTGTTATGACCTAACCACGTTGTTTAGACATGATCCGCGTATGATATGTGTATGATCTATGTTGTTGCCAAATTGAATCAATCTTCGTTTGCTAATTCCGATGCGTTCATTGAATAATTGATGACTGACGATTGATGACTTCATAATTAATATACGCCTTCTTCACAAGAGAATGCGAAGTAGGAAGTGACCTGCCATGATCCTTGTATCTTTCTTATACTTTATGCTTGGTTTGTTTACCAAGCAGAATTGTAAGGGTATCGAAGTTAATAATTCTTTATACTTACATGAAGTGAAAACTGTCAACAGTTTTGAACCCTTGTTTAATAAACAGTTACTACATGAATAAAAAAGTGAAGTTCATAAAGATATTTTTTAATTTAAAATACATACATTTAATATATTAAACAAAACACATACATTATTAGTATAATTTAAGTAGTTTTAAAAAGATGTCTTTTTATGAAAATAGGTGGGCAATTGAGCAGGAGGCGCAGATAGAATATGCGCTCCTTCGCAAATGGACACCCCCAGCCCCTGCTAAACCTCGAGTACAATGCCGTCCTTTATAGGATAGCTACATATTTTTTTGAGTTTTCCAAATTGGTATGGAAATATCTCTACAAATAGCTGTTTACACAGAGTGATGAGTGGAAAAAACCAAAGTCAATACCTATTCTAAATAACCAGCCATATAATATTATATTTATGCTCAATTTAAAAAGGTAATAATTTATAAACCGTTTTGAACGAAATTTTTCGTTAAAAGGCACAAAAACTGTTCATTACTTGAAAAAAAAAAGATATATTGTAAAGTTACAGTGTTAATTAAACTTATAAAATAGGGAAAAATCTTTAGCAACACAATAATATGCCGCAACCTCTTAACCTAAGCTATTAACGTTTTGATAATGGTAATAAAGAGACTCCTCAGATGAAGATAACAACTGGGGGCGTGGTTAATTAAGCATAACATAAATAATGTTGTTGTTTAAACGGTATCTTTACTCTGGTTAGGTTTTACTTTATAATTTGTCTAAATTAGAATGATAATTTTGACAGGTCAATATGCTCCGTGTCTTTTGTTATAATAATCGATGTATCGATAAGTGACTATAAATTCGAATTTCAGAGATATACGATTAATAAAACGCTTAAAACTTGAGCAAAAAAAGGCACCCGCGGCTGGAAAATACCTACTCTATGGTATTCTTATTGTATATATGTTTTACCTCTATATATAGATCAAAAATACAGAAGATACACAATACGCGCACGTTACTGCGAAGCCCCCAAAACTATTCTATCTATAAACTATAGACTACATAGAAAACACCTACTCTATAGTATTCTAATTATAATTCTTTTACTACCTCAATATACATCTCCATAAATGCGACACATACCCGCACGCGAATTGTAATACTCAAACGGGTGTATTCAAGGGCAATTTACTGGGCATTGTCCACATTTGGCCAAAGATTGTATCACTAGTTGAACTTTGCTGATTTTTTTATTAAATGACAGACATAGATCTATTGTCATACTATTGGGATACAAAAACTATTACATTTTATTATATTATGAAATGAATATTCGCAAATTAGTGTTTAAAATTAATATTGCGAGATGACATATGGGACTCAGCAATACAGGGTACCGGAAATAAAACCTTAAGGCACCAGCCGGCAGAATATCTCCCGGGTCAGTGGCGCTTTGAGTTTTTAGGCCAAAATAGGGTCGTCCGGAGTAACAGTAGGAATTCAGCCTTCTTGGGTTGGGCTCTTGCCCAGGGACTCGAAGTACATTCTCAGCCTCTTGCGTGTTGATAAATACATGCCTAGTCTCTACACAGCACTAGATCTGATCATCCAGCGTGAATCACAAATTTCGCCTCATACTCAACATGTTTAATACACTCGCCGGACAAATGCCAAGCCCTTCCAGAGATCCAATATAAATTCCATATAATTTAAAATTAACTTACAGACCGGAATTCAATGGCTATACTTCTAGTTTCGTGCTTAGCTGAAAGATCACTTAGGTATGAGGCTCCCAGCTCATTGTATAGCCTTATATGTTCTTAAATTATTGTGAGCGACCTAAATGTTATAAATAAAATAATTGTATAGAAGCTTTAAGACACGTTACGTTATTTCAACAACCAGAGAACGGCATTCGTTGTAAAAGAATTTTAATATGAAAGAAATATTCCGTCAGCATATCAAAGAAATTTTCTCTCAAATTCAACCGTAAGAATGTTCTCACGTATCGTATTGAAGTCTTTTTCAATTGGTTTTTTTAAAGAGAGCTTTAGACAAATGACATTCGACTTTATGTTAACAGTTATTTGAATGGAGACATATAATTTAATGATTTTAAATGAATTTTCCATTCTGTACATTTAAACTTCATTTCTTAGTTACATTTATGACAGCTGCTATTCAATAGGAATTATATAACGGAAAATGATGCAGATGTCCCTGATTGTGATCGATCTTCGCCGCCCATGGACAAACGCGATTCAATCAGCGTTATAACTTAGTCACCCTCCGGTATCTTATCTTATTGAAATACAATATTATTACACGCGTCTAATGAGGTAATTAAGTATGTTAGCATCTTACTTCAACATGGCTCTCGGGGCATTCAAAAAAAAATTCTTTTTAACGTAAGAAAATACAATTTCCGTCTTGCGAGAGGATATGTAGGACTATGCACTACAGACTGCAATATTCGAACTAAAACTTCACGGCACCAACCAGCAGAATCGAACAAAAGAAAAGAAACAGCTAGAAGAAGAATAGAAAAAGAGACATCCACCGGCTCCAGTGTTCCCTTGAACATTATGGCCAAATTGCTATCGAACCCGGTACTCATATCGCGGCAGTTTACTTATTACTAGACCGTTTGGCTATCAGGATATTAATAATATTCTTTACGCAATATAATGTAAAATCGGTTCTAAGCAGGCTAGACAAAACCTAACTTTTCGCCCCTATCTGGGGTTTCAATCAAGCGTAAACAAATGTCGCCGGGGTTAGATAAGTGTGTCGTGAATATTCACAACAGTTTCCCAAATATGCCATACGTGAAAGAAGGATACTTTCGAAGTCAACAACTGTTGTAAATATATCACGACCATTTACAAGTGATTGTTAAATCATTGGATATTTTTTTATGATATAATGGACAACGAAACAGGTGGGTCTCCTATGTGGTTAGAGAACACCGCCCATCACTAACCACGCAATAGTCCATGCATTGGTTGTGTAGCCACTTTTTTGAGCGACCGCGTACCGGAAAACGCAGAGAGGGACGTCCCGCCACGCGATGGAAAGACGATCTTATGATGGTCGCGGGCAATCGCTGCATCCAGATCACTCAAGATCGCAATAGGTGGGCGTCTTTGGGCGAGGTCTATGTCCAGAAGTGGACTTGATAGGCTGATGATGATGATCAGTATTTGTAAGGGTTTCCGATATCCTCACTCACTCAGCGAAGGACAGTAGAAGTACCATTTCAAGTTCAACTATTTTACTCTGAGTATTCTGTGAGCCCGTGGTATTAATTCAGACGAGTCGGCTCAAGTGCCGAGCATATGCTTCAGCATTGCTATCCCACGGGTGCATAAATGATTTTGATTTGATTTATTAGCCAAGATTTAGATTTATTCCTTTCAAATATATAGGTACGATTCAAAATAAAATTAGCATTTCTCTGAAGGTTCTGTATTCAATACACAAATTGTTCCATAATAAAAACAAGATTATACTCAGATATGCTAATATCGTCGTATTAATAATATCGGCGCGACACCGCAAACTCGTGAACCCTAATTGCTGGTTCTAAGGTCTTAAGGTCTTCGGAATTTCGAAATGCTAATAATCACTTAAGAGAATGTAAATTCGTGAATTTGAATTTTTGGGCCAACAGCGAGAGATTTATATTAAAAAATATTCATTTTATTATTATTATCTAATATATTATGTAAATATTACACCCGTTGGACATCCATGCTGAAGCGCCAATTGGGCTCGCTCGTACGAAGTGATACCACGGGCTCACTGAATACTCAGCGTGAAACGGTACTTGTACTGTGTTTCGCAGAGTGAGTGACGATATCGGAGGCCCTTAAATGTGCCTGCTTAGTCGATTCTCCTGCTCTGTTGTCCGCTATAGCATAAAAAGATATATTAAACTCTCATATCGCGGTGTTTGTGTTTGTGTACATATTGGGTAGACTTATGAATCGGTCAATATCTGCTTTTCATCCCCTAAATGTAAAGGATAGTCCACCCCTATTTTTTAATACTCAGCTCCACACGAATTTTTTTAAATTATTCAAAATATAAATACGTATCTTATATCTGTAGTAACTAAAATAAATACCTAGTATCTGATAAATCTGCCATTTGATTTATTAAGGAGATCCGTGAAAACTCTACTAGATTTCCTAGGGGACCCTGGAAATTTTTATATGGAATATTTTCTGACTGAAAAACTGAGCGGTATATTTAATAGCCTCTGATATTCTCATTCACTTAGCGAAGCACAGTATTAGTATTTTTCACGCTGGTATTCTGTGAGCTTGGGGTATCATTTCCGACGATATGGCCCTGGACTGGGGATTGTACCCGGTACCGATGGTACGGGTGGTTATGTGATTATAGTCACAGTCAGTCTTTTAATAACTTTCCCAAAATTGAGTGGCTTTTAGTAGCAAAATACGTAGGGTATGTATTCGTAGACAAACACGTAGAACTTTCGTAGCACAAATGTAACGTTGCGTAGAACCAAGGTGAAACTTTTTTGATTCGTTTTTATCACATAAATCTAATCTATAAGAAAATAACAATTCAAGTTTCATCGTTATTATTTCGATGTTTGTCGTTCCACAGCTGAACTCTGTGGAATCAGCTGCCAGCAAGGATATTTTCAGATCAATACGACTTAGGGACCGTCAAAAAGAGAGGGTAAATTCCTTAAAAGCCGGCAACGCACCCGTGACTCTGCAACGGCAGAGTGTCAGAGTGTCTCTGCAGGGTATTCATGGGTGGACGACCACTTTACTACCATATCCATAAAAAATAACATTACATTACATAGGTAGTATATAAAACTAACCATGATTTTGCCATGATTGATTCATACGCAGTTCTTTTCAGTTATCCATCAAAGCGAAAATGAATTGCTTTGGGGTTGTGACCTCTCAAGGTTACGCTGTCAACAACAGGTGCGTCCTTAAATTGTAAGCTAAGCTTAACTTATTTCAAGCTAATCCTGACCTTGGGAAAAGCTGTTACGTAATAGAAAAGTCAGCAAGTAATTCACTAAAACTAATTTACAATTGTGATTTTTTTCACAATTAAGCGGACAACGGAACAGTTGGGTCTGTGTCGTAAGAGAACATCGCCGCCGATGGACAACCGCGCCACAGTCCGTGCATTGGTTCTGTTGCCGGCTTTTTACACCACTAAGTGGCATTTTCAAAGACCTCTAATATCCTCTCTCACGCAGCGAAACACAGTACAAGTATTGTTACACGCGGTGTATTCGGCCAAATTAGTGCGTTATAAGAACATAATTGAACCAGATCGTGGCGTGGTTGACCATTGGTTGTGGTGATCACTTGACCATAGAGGAGACTCGCCTCCATTGCTTGATAAGCCATAAAAAAGTTAACCAGTGAGTCCAATCAAGTTCTTGAACTTTTTATGTATAGATTATATCACCGCCATGGTAAACATGGTCTTTCACGAAGGTTAAATGTCAGGGAGCGTCGTTAGTGTCAGAGTGTTGCGTTATCAGCATCCGACATCATGAAATAACAAAACGTTCACGCGACAAATACGTGGAATGTTATTCTAACGGAATTTCAACACCGTGCCATGCCCTAAGGATTTGGAAGTTTGACATTTCTATCTGTTTTGTGACAACTCAGACAATCATATTGGGGAGTTAATTTATTTAATACTTACCAATATCATAAATAAAACAATAATAAAAATATAGGTTACATAAAAATTATAAAGGTAAGTTTAAACATTGAGCCATCGCTATCTGCCCATACACGCACAAATATAATTAAATTTCACTTCACTTGCTATCGGTCTACATTTGTCATAATATTTATAAGCTATCACGACATGAAAAACTTTAAATAGCGTTGCTATTCCTTAAAGGCCTGCAAAGCATTCGTGGCCAAATGTGTCCATGGGCGCTTGAAAACTTATCCTAAACGATTTTCTTACTCGTTTTCCAACGATTTATTTATAAAAATAGTGAATAAAATGTTTTCTTTATCTTTCATAGCCTGTGAGTTATCCATGGACGTTTCTTACCATCAACGAGCCTGCCTATGTGTTCATTGTATCAAAATCAATTTATATATAGAATTTTTTTAATTTATTACAAAATTTTCCCTACATTACTTTATAGTCTGTAAGTTCAAGGTCAACGATCACTTTTAAATAAAACTTTTTTGTTTCAAATTTCTGAAAGGGTTGGCGTCGCATGAGAGCTATACGCATAATATTTTCAACGTTTTTAATTTTTATTGGCTTTCTCATATAGCATATGCTAACGCATTAATTGGGCCAGCAGCATGAAACGGTACTTCTACTGTATTTCGCTGAAGGAGTGAGAATATCGGTGGCCAATAAAGATACCGCTTAAGAGGCGTAAAAAGCCGCCAACACAACCAATGCGCTGGCGGTATTCTCTTAATATATAAGACACTTACCAGATCTGTTTTCCACTACAATACCATAGTAAAAAAAATATAACATTATTTATAACTACAATGAAAGATTTCGTTTTGTCTAAAATTATTGAATCTGTTATTATTTTAATATACTCTATGGTTTGCGTAAAAATTTTAATATTTTACAGGTCTTTTATGTTTTTTCACTCAATGTGAAACTTTGTTGTGGTTTTACATAAATATTAAAACTGATCGTGCCGTTCTTGATTTTTGCATTTAGCAACACTTTTCGCCATTCGATTTTATTTAAGTATTTATTATAGAAGTATTGTCTCAGTTTTAACCATTAAATTGATTAGACAACCAAAGTTTTATTTATATTAAAATAGTAATATAGTATTGCTCCAGGCGATAACAATATCAACTCAACTTAGGACGCTAAAGTTAACAATTTAGTTTCGCATGTATGTTAATTCCTTGCTAATATTATGTTATTATTAATTCCAAAAGTTAAGCTAATCTTGTAAATTATCTCAAGGTAATTTGTGTATTAAACCTATAGTTTTATCCACATATTACAAAATATATTAAAAAAAATTGTATTATTTAATAATTGAATCTGGCAATTCTTACAATTAAAGGCGTAAACAATTTGACAATTTTGGCGCCATCGTAGCAAAACGCGCATAGAATTTTCTGTCATTATCTTAAATTTTATTTTTGAGGTTTTATATCCAAATTTTGGTGAAATTTTAAATATAGTCGGATTAATTAAGGGAAAGTGATACATCAGTGAAACGTGATTAATAGTTGTGAGGTAGTCTAAAATGTCTATACAGGTAACATTTTGACACATGTAATTTTAAAGGCTTATACACCGGGCAATAACACCAAAAATAATTTAAATTTATAAAATTGAAACAAAAGTAAAAAATCGGAAATATCTTACGTCCTATATTCATACCTTTTCAATTTATTAGTGATGGATGGAATGGTGGTACTCAGATTTCGTAACGAAGGATTTATATACAAATATGTTTCCTTGTAAAATAGATTTATATTAGGGAAATAACAAGAAAAGGAAGTTACACCATTGATCACTCAACAGGTGGTGGACACATTTTATTAAAAAATAGTATAGATAGATATAGCTGACTTCTTGGATTAACATATAGGCTACTTTTTATCCGTTTACATTAAGGAAAACGTTTTTATTGTATGAATTTTGCGTCTTTTCAAATGTGCTGAGGGTTTGTTTGGTGCTTTATCGGGCAGGGCGATATCTGCGGATCCACAGCGCAAAAGGTTCTAAAATAATTATAAAATTAGAATCATAATAAAACATTTAAAATTATAATAATGATAGTGGCACAAGGAGCCACAGTCTAGCCCTCAAATTTTAACGTTAATACAATTTCAATAATTGCGTTCTAGCGGCGGGCCGTATCTATTCAAACCTAATTTGACGCCAGAGATCATTTGACATCTCTGATGCCACTCGCTAGCGTTTCTAATTCTATAGGAATGCTTATTTGGAATTAACTGAGAACACTGAACTCGGGGTTGCGTAATTAATATGAGAAATAGGATTGAAAGTAGTTTGAATGAATTTGGTATGTTAATGAGATATATAATGAAAGTCTATACATATTTGGTACAGGATTTTAGTTTACAAAGTAGTGGGTAGTGGCATAATATATATATTTATATAGTGATGATGACAAGAATTCTTCAGCAGGTACAGACCTCATTCAAATTGAGCCAGATTTCTCTGTATTTTGCTGAAATTATCCATTTTGATCCCATTTTGTCTAGTTCTCTCATTTATTCTTGGGTTTTTTTTCTTATTCCCAAAGGCTATTTTAGTTATTTTAATTATTTGATATAATAAATTCCAAAGATCAACATAATATAAGTATCGATAGAACTCTTATAGACTGTTTATTAGTTTAGAGTTAATATTTAAAAAAATACTTTTTATGTACACTCATAACATTCATTATAAACGGTTAACGATATAATTGTTTTTGTAAAAATACACAAGACACCATAGACACACTAAATTCTTCTATAGAGGTTAATAATTGACAGTGATCTCGGCTTTCTATCTCTAAAACATCAATAATTTACAAGAGTGACGTGTATTTTATCTTGCCAGAACAATTCAAAATTAATGTTAAACATCAAGTGACAAGTAATTAGTCACTGACAAATGACATCTGACACTTGATTGACTGTGGTAAAGTGTAGTCTATTCTACGCAAGACTTTTTTAGCGCCATCGCAATAAACACGTTTTTATATATTATTTCCTAAAAATTGTGCACTTTTGATGATTTATGGGTAAAAGTTTTAACGATAAACTATGCAATTATTTAAGTATATAAATAATTTACTAATAATTTAATTAAATATTGCGTGATAATTAATCTCTTTAAACTTGTAAAAATAAAAATAAAAAATTAAATGGGCTTTAAAGGCTTCCCAAGTAAAATCAAAATATTGGTAATCTTGCGTTAATTTCGAATCCGGTACAAAAGCAATGTTTTAATATTGGTGTTTAGACTCAAAGGAAAGCCTACAGAATGACGAGTTCCATTCTAAGGACAAGCAAACACAAAAGTAAAATAATGTAACGAGAATAATAAATCTTTAGCCTTTATTGAATATTGAAATCAATTTCTTTTGCGAAAATATTAAATGTGGTTGCAAATATTTGAAACTCAGCCCAACTTTACAAAATTCAATTTAATCCTGCAAAACTTTTACAAGATCGCAAAAACAATACGATTATATACTTTTTATCATTTCCGAGCCAATCGTCTTACAATTCTTAAAATATTTATTCATATTTTAGTCGAATATTACTTAAGAAATTTATATTTTTTTTAATTTTTTAGCGGGTATCGGGACAAGCGGGTTCTCTGATGATAAGAGGTTACCCATGGACATCAACGCCACAATCCAGCTTTGGTTGTTTCCATGTAAGCTTGCGAATTTCCACATATACCATGTCTTCCAACTTCTGCAACTCAATATTCTAGGTAAGATAAGGCAAAAGCATATTGGTAGGTGGAAGAAATGAATGCGTAATATAGGAAGTATATCAATATTGGGACCGCAGAATTATTGCTACAGCTAGCAAAATGTGGAAAGCTTTAAGACATTGAGGACCGGTATTCAGTAATGGATAGACACGGAGAGAAGAAATATCTAAATGCCGCCATTTTTGCAGTAAAGTTGCATCCTTAAAAAACAATTAAAATGTTACGTTTATATTAGAGTACATGTATTTGATGTTCAGATTACATAGTCACGGTGATGGGAACAACGCCTCAATGTGACAGATGTGACCTTTTTATTTAGTCTGTGCAAGTCAAAGCCCTTACAGATGACATATTAAATTACGAGATCGCTCTGCACTCTATGGCTTAATTGTTAATATACTGAGATAATATATCAGGTTGTTTTTATTGCACTCTAGTGTTACAGAACCAATTGTGAAAATATTTATAGTATTCAGTTACATTAGTTTACTTTAAGTGAAGAACAACTTGCTAACAAGGTCCTTTAGGAATATAGAGTGAAACCAGAGATATTAATCACTTTTGTGTAATAAGTTATATATAGAGTCATAGTTATATTAGATGTCTATGGTTATTAATGTTGACTATATTATCTACATAATATGTAGTGGGCTCAGATGACATTTAGAAAAAAGGGAAATAATTCTCCATTTACCTCTGTTGTATTGGTTTTAATGGCATTTTAGAGATATATACAAACCAATAGAGATACCAACCAAAGACATACCAACCAATAGAGAGATACCAACCTACGGGTTATCCATTCTAGGCTTTTTATCTAACAAATAAACCCTCTATGTGCAGATATTGTACTATAATACTCTTATATTATATTTTATATACTTTCTTTTCACTACACAGCGAATGCCTTAGTCCATATATGTATAATTTAAAAAAACTTCAGCTTAGGTACGTCAGCTTTTTTTAAGTCTTTCTCTTATTCATAAATTATCCTTCTGTTATTTGTTATCTGGATGAAATGATAGATGACGCTGGATGCAGGTCGCCTCCGACAGGTATTCATAGAGGTCCAAGGGGAAGGCCTATGTCCAGCAATGGACGTCTTACAGTTGAAATGATGATCATGATGAATCTGTTATATGTATATACATACACATATTGCGTTCTTCCTATATGTTTGTCTTTGTTTAAAATGTTGGTTCATGGTTATAATTTGTATCTCCCTTTGAACTTTCTGTATATTATTTCTCGAATATCTGTCGTTATTCATGTAAATGAGGATCTGAAACGTGGTCGCTTACGATGGGTCTAATGGAGAAGCTCAGAGTCACTCAGCGAGCTATGGAGAGGGCAA
>DWCF01002679.1:0-22830 GCA_018230265.1 Delias oraia | reverse complement strand
TTATTATTTCTTTTATGATTAGCGGACAACGGAGCAAGTGGGTTGATAGTGTTAAGACACTCGCCCGGCCACTCTCAATCACTTTCAGAGAACTAATAAATTGTAATTTAAATTATAATTGTCGGGACCGAGATTCGAATCCGATACCTGTCGCTTCATGGTACACTTTTAAAACCATTAAGCTACGAGGCTCTCAAAAGAGCCTAATATGTATATATTTCAGTCTGAATTTTGGCATTTATTATGTTTTTACTTTTGTTATACATGTGTATGTCATACGTGTGGAATTTGACGACTATAATAAATGAAATTATAATTATTTCAATATTCTCTTTTGTACTTGCTCGTAGCATAATTCACATCTCGCAACCATCGCGTGAAAACCTGTCATAAACTTCCGCCGATAGTTAATGATATTATAATTAATCTTACAGTGCGTTTACAATTTGGCCTATCGTATATAAATACTCATTTTCATGAATTCAGAGCTCTAAAAAATACTATTTTTATTCATAAAATCAATAGAAGAACATCTTTAATATCTTTAAATGAAGATGTAAATGAAAACGTTTTTAAAATATTAAAGAATTTCTGAATGATAGTTCAACATGCAACTTAGGAAATTTCGCGTGGTAAACCATATCAAAAACATGGTAAAACTGTTAATGACGGAGCTCCAAATAAAAAAAATCTTTTTTAGGAATAGTGTATCTTACAGGAGTAATTCAATATGTCAATTTTTTGTGCTATAGCGGACAACGAAGCAGTTGGGTCTCCTATATGGTAAGAGAACACCGCCGCTCATGAACAACCGCGTCATACTCTACGCATTGGTTGTGTTGCCGGTTTCTTATTACTATTAAGCGGCACTTTTAAGGACATCCGATATCCGCACTCACTCTACGAAACACAGTACAAGTACCGTTTCACGCTGAATATTCTGTGAGCCCGTGGTATCACTTCGGACGAATCGGCCCAATAAGTGCGTCAGCATAGCTCTCCAACGGGTGTAAAAATTAATATTTCGTCAGTACTGTTTTATCTGAATTTAATAGTTTCATAAGAAATATAAAAGAGGGTTTGGCAAAATGAAGCGAAGTACACCTCAAATGAATAATTGATTAATTATATGTAAAGAGATTTCAATGCTACCCAAAAGTTTCTGGTTGAATACATTTCTTAATAAACAATCAAATGTATATTGATATGTACAGACTTACTACGCAATTAGAACATGAAAATCATGAAATCGAATCGTGAAAGTAATTATTCATTTTTTCGAACCGTGTTTAATATTTTATTAAACAAATGCCACAACAAAATAGTATTTTATAAAATATAAATACCGTTTTAAATTTTATCAAATCCTGTATACCACTGTTTAATAATTCACAGTTATTATAGCGTTAGTTAATTTTCTGAAGTAAAAGTTTTACAAATTCACGAAAAATCAAAAAGAACAGAACACACACAACCGCTTTTCGCAGCGGCTACTGAGTGACTGAAGCGGAACCATTGTTAGTTCTGAACTAGGCTCACATAAACCACGCTACGAGTTCACTTGTATGAAAATTTAAAGTAGTTTATTTACCAAAACTACGACTTTCAATCTTTTTGAAACATTCTTTAAATACACATAAATTTTTTATAGTATAGTGGACAACGAAGCAGGGTTCATTATCATTATCGGCTTATATGGTAGAAGAACACCGCCGCCAATGGACAACCGCGCCACAATCCACGCATTGGCTGTGTTGCCGGCTTTTTACCCCGCTTAAGCGCTATTTTTAAGGTTCTCCGATAGCTACAGTCACTCAGCGAAACACAGTAGAAGCACGGTTTCAAGTACAACTACCATTTCACGTTGAGTATTCTGTAAGTCCATGATATCACTTCGGAAATTATTAATACACTAGCCACAGATTTTAAATCAATGAACACTGAAAACTAAAGAGATATTTAATAACGAAATCGGTATTGCATATTTAAAATCTATAAATATACTCTAATAAATACATCACAGTGGCTTAAGAAGAAGATGTGACAAAATAATTATTGTTTCAGAAATTCTTGGCAACGTAAAACGTGGAATTATAGATTTTTTAATACATGTATTATCAATTTTTTTATCGTAGTCAAACTCCTTGGTGGTTGAATAAATTTCCAACGTTTAACATATATTTATAGATTAAAAAACACTTTTTAATATTTCACTACAAGTACCCATAGATACACATTTATCATTTGTATTATCTGTGTTATTTCCAGATTATTAATTATATTAATACTGTCATAATTGTCTTAATAGTGTCGCACCCGTGGGAGAGCCATGCTGAATCATATGCTGGCGCATTAATTGGGCCGGCTAGTCTGAAGTGATACCACGGGCTCATAGAATACTCTGCGTGAAACGGTACTTGTAGTGGTTTCGCAGAGTGAGTGATGATATCGGAGGCCCTTAAAAATGCCGCTTAAGTGATGTACAAATACGGCAACTCAACCAATGCCTGGGCTGTGTCGAGGTTGTCCATGGGCGGCGGTGTTCTCTTAGGTGTTTGGTGAAATGACAATGAACGCCTGAGGTTTTTTTATTATTTTCCAAAAATATGTTTTAGACTTATGTGTAAAATGTAGTTTTGGAGTGTAAATAACAGTTCAGCCATGTTCAACTAAAATAAAGTGAAATAATTCAGTTAAATGTGATCAATTGTAAAATGGGTCAAATTTCTCAAAAACCACAAGTAAAATTGCCTGCATTTTACCTGTGAAGAAATGGCTAGAACCCAGAGCTATAAAACCATTTAAAAAATAAATGACAAGAATTTTGTCACATTATTCTGTCAGAAGTATTGATTTTACAGTTTACATCGTTTATCTCAAAGAATCTAATTTATTTTTACTGCTTAATTGTAAGTTATTTAATATCTTTTGTGCGATACTTGAAAACCAAATTAGTTTTTTCTTTTTGTGTTTACTAGAAGTACTCTTATTCTTAACCCCCCTTTTAATATATTTAAATATAAAATGCCGTAGATTTAAAGTTACATTTTTTGTTTTTAGCTTATAACATTCTTTTGGAGTTACATTCAGAATAAATTCAATAAACTACTTTTCCAATATTCCGTAGGAACTCGTATCAATTTAGACCCTTCGTGATAGTAAGAATATTAAAATTCAGTTTATATATGTGCGGAGGGTCTGAACAAACGGTTGGTGCATGCAAAATGAGCATTTTGAGAAAGGCTTAATTTATTAAATCAAAACTTTGTAAAAAATGAATATAGGAGACCCGTGAAAATATACCGCTCAAGCGGCGTAAGAAGCCGACTACGTAACCAAAGCTTGAGTTTTAAGTGGCGGTGAACTTTTGCCATAGAGATCAATTTATTTACTCCATTGCCCACTATATAATAAAATTAAGTCCTTATAACATATCTTAGGTATTGTACTTTGTACATAAAATGTTTACCATAAGATACCAACATTGTTGCATGTAGCGTTGCCCAAATGCAAGATTTAACTTAGTCTTGGTTCTTGTTCAAGTCTAACACGGTCAGTCTTGGTTTTGCTAAAATAAGGCGGTCTTGGTCTTGGTCTTGCATTTGGGCAACACTAGTTGCATTATTATTAGGTTTAATTACGCTTTAAATTTCGTCGATTTATTTTTAATAAATTATCGCCCATGGTCTGACGGCAGCACAGCGCTACTAGACTTATTAAATTTTACTAAAATGTATAAAAATATTTTCTTACGTTATTATTGTTTCAAATTTCAATTTCAATAGCTGTTTATTTTATTTAATATTTTTTAACTATCTTGTATAAATTCAAATGGATATTATTTTTAAAACACAAAAATGATATTATAATATAGATTAGAGGACAACACTGATTATATGATAATTGAGTATTCTTTCATAACTATCAAAGAATTAACAGTATGATAATTGAAAAATGAATGCGCTCTTTTAAAATGCTTATGCAAAGGTGAAGTTATACTCTATGCATAATATATGGCCAATTGACGCGATTCCGCTCACAACTTCCGTTCCAATTCTCTGTGAATCACTGCTGAAAATATTGTATAGCTTTACCGGCGCTCATTTTACTTTTTGTAGATTTACAAGGCTAGCGGTGAGGTAATATTATAAGTTGAAGGTCGTGTTATTAGAATACTGTACTTAGTAAAAGGTAACAACGGATTTTTTTTATACTATAGTGGACAACGGAACAGGTGGGTCTCCTTTATGGTAATAAAAAACCGACTACAACCCCAATGCCCGGACTGTGGTGCGCTTTTCCATGCGTTCTCTTAGTATATGCTAAGAGAACACCGCCACCCATATATAGAACACCCACCTGCTCCAGTGTCCGCTATTCCATTAAAAAAGTACACAAACGTTACTAAATGTCGTCATTCAATGAACGCGCTACTCATTCTATCAAATAGCGGATTCAAACAGTTAACTGCGACATGTACAGTGTAAACTCCATGTAACGTCCCTCGATTTAACGACAAACTCCCTAAAGCCTCGAAATCAATCGGCTTTAGTTGGTTTAGCTTGTCTTCCATCCACCTCTTCTCTCCATTTAACGACAAATCTTTTTAACTCTATAAAATGCACAGTCCCTTCAGTGTCATTATATAGAGTTTAGACTGTATATTATACTTATATATTTTAGTCCAATTGGTGATTAGAAATAAAGCAGACAAAATATTACGTTTGAAGATTTACAAATATTGGCTTTAATATGTTGTTCGCTTCGCTCGTATTAACATTGTGCGTGATTGTGAATTAATTAAATGACACGGTTACATTGGTAACTAACACTGAAGCCTTTTGTGGACATGTGAGCTTATTTAAAGAGAAAACTATACCTACTATGTTTAGGTGTTTTACCTTAAGCCAGAGACGGCTAGGATTTAAGAGTCTATTTCTACTTAATATTAAATTTACACAAAATTCAATCATCAAAAACATAAAAAGAACTCAAAATTAAAGAAATTACAAAAAAGTTCTTATTTGAGTAACTTATTAGTATTCTGGTATATTTCTCTCAAGGGATGGCGGAAATATCAAGTTACCTCGTAAATTTTCATATTACATAATCCAGTGTGACTGCTTTAGTTATTCCCGCGTACGTATAATTAATCAATTATTCTATTTTAAATATGTTTATCACACTTTGAACTAGAAACGCTCCGTTATATCTTAAAATAACAAACTCTGTCTAAAAGTATATCTCAAATGGTTTTTTAGATTAAATACTTAAAAGGAATTAAATAAGTATTGTATTCAATCGTATTAAAATAACACGATTTCAATAAATCCTTTTTGAAAACCATAGGCAAATGCGTTAGTGATCAATCTTTTTTAAATTTATAGCGGACAACGGAGCAGGTGGGACTCCTATATGGTATGAGAACGCCGCTGCCCATGAACAACCGTGCCACAGTCTGTGCATTGGTTGCCTTTTTTACGCCGCTTAAGCGGTATTTTTAAAGGCCTTCGATATACGTTATATATATTATATAAGTACCGTTGCACGCTGAGTATTCTGAGACCCCGTGGTATCACTTCGGACGAGCCTGCCCATTTTTACGTAAGCGTACGTTTCAGCATGGCTCTTCCACGGGTGCGACATGACAAGACATTCGCCGGGCCACTTTTAAACCATTCCAGGGACCGAATAAATTATAAATTAAATAATAATTGTTCGGACCGAGATTCGAAGCCGATACATCTCGCTTCACAGTACACTTTTAAAAGCATTACTGTACAAGAATCTCAGAATTGATGTGATATTACTTTATCAATATATAATTATTTTTTTTTGTTTATTTACAGAAAAAGTTAAGTTGCAAGCTATCATGAAAATTGTGTAATTTGAAAGATATTTGGTTATGTGCTACATCTGCGCATGTTTTGCCTGGTCGTTGGACTTTTTTCAAAGGTACATTCACAATTTACTAGAGTTTGTCAAATTTAGAATGATAATTTTAATATGTTCGCTCAAAGTACAGATGGGGTAGTATATAAGCGTTGTAAAAATTGTTCGATTATCATTTTTGATTGACGCCCATGAAGATTAATCTATCTTGGTGAACTATTATTGTTTTGTCATCCTAAATTTGACGAAATTTATTCTCTGAGTGAAATGGCTCTATTGTAGCCCGGATACGTACTGAGTTCAATATACACTGCTACTAATTTTCAAGGAAAAATACCTAGTTTTGTATGTAAAGCTGAAATGTGTCAACAACTTTTCAGTTCCATCTAGTATTAATATTTTATAAGACACCTCCCAATGGAATGTCACTCAGGATCTTTGCCGTGTAGCTAAAATATAAAATGGCTATAGTTTAAGTTAACTGTATGTATAAGTCGTCATATTACATTATGTACATGGCAAAGCTTCAAAGATACCTTTGTCAAGTTTAGATTGTCACTGCAGGAAAGAACAGGTAAAAACATTGATATGAATAATGTAGGGTCATTCTTTATCTTTTCCAAATAATTCTAACTACCACGCCTCTAAATCTTTATTTAATTTCATTATAGTTCTTATATATATATAGTTTTTTTTGGTATAGCGGACAACGAAGCACGTGGGTCTCCTATATGGTAAAAGAACATTGCCGCCCATGAACAACCGCGTCACAGTCCACGCATTGCTTGTGTTGCCGGATTTTTACGCTTAAGCAGCATTATAAGAGCCTCCAATATCCTCATTCACTCAAATAAACATTGTAGAAGTACTGTTTCAAGTAAAAATGGGTTTTACGTTGAGTATTTTGTGAGCCCGTGGTATTACTTCGGATGAGTCGGCCCAATAGAGCGTCAGCAAATGCTTCAGCATGGCTCTCCCACGGGTAGCCCTATCATCGATAGCCTAGTCATTCGACCAAATAGCGGATCCAACCAGAGGATCGCGACATATATACTTTTTCAGAATATTAACGTTCTTTCTGTCCTGCTGGTTGATGGTGGCTGTGTGTTGTGGGCTTCTTGTAGGCGCTGGCGCAGGAGTTGCATACGGTTATAACTATTGTATGGCCGAATATATAACTCTCACGCGTAAGTATCGTTCTATTCAATAAGGTTTAATTTTCATTATTTTAATAGATTTTCTTCCACATGTGCTTGCTTTTATTATTTTACAAAGTAGGAATTTTAAGATTCCTTAGAAATTCTATTGCTATTAATTTAATGTCAATGAATTTAAGACTGATTTTATTTAAAATCTTAATCTAATATCCATTAACTATGGTTCTTAGAATTTAAGGCACAGTGTGCCTTAACTGAGTTGTATTGTTTAGTTGTATTAATAATATTTTAATATAATTTCTAGGGGCCGATGTTAGAGTTTACATGCGCCGCGGACAATTTTACGAAAAACCGGACTTGACTAGTAATAAACGCAGAATGGGAGATGACGACAGTAAGTCAATAAAAATCTCTTGTGTATTATAATTATTGAGTAATAATTTATTTATTAATATTTATTTATGTTACTTTTCAATAAATATATTTTAGTGTTTTGAGAAACATGTATGTTTCAAATTTTTGTACAGATTTTGGAAGTTCTTTGTCGAGTGATTATCAAGAAAACATCTTAAACAAAGATGAACCACTCTCACAGAAATGGGCAAAAGGAGAAGAGAGTCGACAATATGCGCAAAAACTTTCAAAATATTCAGAGAGCAGGAGGAAAGAAACGAATGTTAAGGATGAGGTAAATTTAACTACAGCCAGACTAATTTTTAAGCCTTCTATATTGCTACATCAATGATAATACTGCAGTTTAAAAAAAATATTGAAAATCTTTACCTAACAAGTCTAAAAGTAACATAATTTTATGACTTATTAAGCATAAAATGATGTTAGATAGTCATTTACTTGTCCATTGTCCGCTATACTATTTTTTTATAGTATAGCGGACAATGGAGCAGGTGGGTCTCTTATATGGTAAAAGCTGCCCATTACCAACCGCGCCAAAAAACCACGCATAGGTAAGGTGCCGGCTTTTTACGCCACTAAAGCGGCACTTTTAAGGGCCTCCGATATCCTCGCTCACTCTGCGAAACACAGTAAAAGTACCGTTTCACGCTGAGTATTCTGTGAGCTCGTGGTATCATTTCGGACGAGCCGGCCCAATTAGTGCGTCAGCATATGCTTCAGCACGGCTCTCCCCCTATAAAAAAGTATAATATATACTAATACAATAAATCTCTTATCTTGAAATATTCGGTTATCAAGAATTGAATTAAAAATTGCGTAGCCAGAATCGTTTTTATTGTTCTGTCTGTGTCTCGTGCAATGGGTTTAAATAAATGTAAAGAAATAAATTTTTTAATTTTATATTTGCCGCGCTCTCACGAGCGTCGGTGAAGGCGTGATTGTCTGTAGTTTGCTAAGTTTGCATTCTAATGTCATTCTAGTGACATTCTATAGGCAGCAGGATACGTGGCATAGCACATAATATTATAATCAGGGATCGACAGTGTAATAATAAACTTCAAATGTCGTTTCTCTAATTAAAGAGCCACACAATCTAGTTATTACTTGTTGAAACCTACTAATAAAATAGTTAACCTTATATAAATAAAAATAAACACTCTCATTTCAGTTGCCTTACTATAAAATTACAACACCGCCCACACGTCACAATGCCATACTGCCGTTAATATTGTCCACAACAATATGGCGCAGCGGATCTTCAGAAATAATTATGAGACAATTCCAGCCTATTAACGATATTAATCAAGATATTGACGAAGATAAGGAGAAATTAAATAAAGACTTCACTATGGATGAAATCGAGATTTCCACACAGTCCATTTCACCAGACATCAGAATTGTAGTTGAAGATAGTCCGAATAGGTGAGTTTCACTTCTATTTGTTATCTTATCTGTGCCGATAATCTGAGACAACAAAATTCATATGTAAAACTTATTCTATATATACTTTATAAGGACTATTAATGCATATCATAAGAGGACAAAAATCTTATACCTTTATTCATTTAAAAATTACCTATACACGCAAAATAGACGCTCAAATGTCGAGTTGCGGAAAATAACCCCTTACACCAATACCAATGTATCTTACAAAAAGTAGCAATTAAATTAGAAAATACAAAAGTTGTAAAGATAAGTGCAAATTAGTAGAGCTTGACTGTAAGCCCCACCACAAATGGTGGACCGCTAATATTAATTTCCGCCATAAAAAAAGGTTGGACCACCGACGGAAAATATTGAAATTAAATAATTGAACAGTGGGAAAACAATGAGAAGGCTTTATTTGAACAACAATTAAAATAATTTAGGTATAGAAAACTTAATGAAAATAACCACAGAAAGTGATTTATCCCCAAGAAAAAGGCTTTCACCAGAACAATAAAGATTGTATATTAATTGGACATGTTAACCCCTCTATGATTTTTATAACATTTTTATCTGTAGTAAGTAAAAGAAAAATGATGATAGATTATAAAAAAATGATAAAATACTTTAAATTGTATTCTTACAGCGACGAGGAAAATATGCGACATTGGAAGCCATCGCCAAGACCTGTGATACCGGAATATTTAACTGAGGTAGATGAAGATGCAATTGTCTACAAGGCTGTTTAATATTTGATATATTTATTTACTTCTTTGGTCTTTTTATTCAACGTTTTATCATATTGAGATGAGATTTTATAGAGCCAAAATGGGACATCATCATCATCATCATCATCAGCCCATTCAAGTCCACTGCTGGACATAGTCCGCCCCCAAAGACGCCCACCTGTTGCGATCTTGAGCGATCTGGATCCAGCGCTTGCCCGCGACCTTCGTGAGATGGTCTTTCTGGATAACTATGCAACTATTTAATCCAAGTCTCAGACTCATTATCTTAATTAAATTTTTGTAATTATTATCCTTTTTATTATGGAAACGGCGGTAAACGGCAGAAGGCCTGCCTAGAATAAGCGGCCTTTTGCCCATGGACACTCCTTGCCCTTGCAAGGCCATGAGAACAAGGAATGTCATCATCATAAACAAGTGATGGACATGAGCAAATACGCCCACCTATTGCGGTCTTGAGCGATGGACAAAGAATGTATACGAACAAAATTAATTGAATATGTACATGGGAAAAAAATGTTATTTCAAGATTTAATAAAACACTAGATAAAATAATTTTTCGCTAACATATTGTTTCTTAAGTTGGATTGTATGTTGAAAGAATTGGCACTATGTCAGCTAGATAACTTTCTTTTTCCTCTCTTGACTGCTTCCGTCTGCTTCACGAGGCATCTCGCTTTCCGATGAACCTTTCGAATTTTTTACGTCTTTTCCACCGTTTTCATTGCTAGTGGGTGTGATTTCCTCGGCGTTATTGTTTGGCTTGTGTAATGACAGCAAGATGGAATTTTTCTCACTTCCAAACATTTCGTTATGTACTTTTTCCATTTCATCTACATAAAAAAACAGTTTAGGTAGTACTTTTTTGAGAGCCTCGTAGCTTAATGGTTTTAAAAGTATACCATGAAGCGAGAGGTATCGGGTTCGAATCCCGGTCTAGCCAATTGTAATTTAGTTTTAAAATTAATTTAGTCTCTGGAAGGATTTGACAGTGACCGGCCGAGTGTCATAATATTGTCGCACTCGTGGGAGAGCCATGCTGAGGCATATGCTGTCGCACTAATTGGGCCGGTTCGTACGAAGTTATACCATGGGCTCACAGAATCCTTCGTATGAAACGGTACTTGTACTGTGTTTCGCATAGTGACTAATGATATCAGAAACTCTTAAAAATTCCGCTTGAGCGGAGTGAAGAGCCAGCAACACAACCAATGCGCGGAGTGTGGCGCGGTTGTTCATGGGCGGCGGTATTCTCTTACCATATAGAAGACCCACCTGCTCCGTTGTTCGCTATAAAATAAAAAATAAAATATATATCACTTATTAACTAAATACTACTACGTTTATATATAATATATAATGTTCAATTTTGTAAAATGTGGTTTCTATGCACGAGATTATTTAACTCTTTTAGATTTATAAATATTTCTTCTTTCATATTATACAAACACACTGCCTTAAAACTCAAAATTACAAGTAATTTAAAACGATTGTAATAATTACAGTTATCATAATTGTCGGATTCAAAAGACGTTGAGCTGTAATCATAGTCTTCATACGACATATCATAGAGCTTGTCATTGATTGCTTTTCCTTTTTGAATTTTGTGTAAGTAGTTTATTAATGTTTTTGGTATAACGTTATGTAAATAACCGATTATGAACGAGTTAGCATTCATTCTTTCTTCAGCGTTGCCTTTATAATCCATTATTGATAACTCACTAGACCTGCAACAGTTTTTTGTAACACTATAATACGTTGCGATTTAATTCGTATTCTATAAACAAATCTGGAACTCAATAAGCAAAGATAGTGTTCTCCGGTCTGAATAAGATTTATATTTTAATTTATAAATTGTATTACGCCTTTGGAAGAGCCAATATCCTACCATGAAAGAGTCATTTTTACGACTCATCCAGAGTGACTGAAGCCCGTATTTAGGTGTGATTGTCTACGGCAACCGTGATCTCATACCGTTAGGGTACCTTTCTCTGTTCTTCTGCTATGTGTTAAAAAAAGATAAGTTTTCATTCTTTCGTTATGTGTCAGCTTTTAGCTATTAACATATTTCCTTTTAATATAGCGTAGTTTTAAAGTAATGGGTTGATAATAACGATTTTTTAATATATTATACATACCTCCACTCAACAAAAGATATGTTTTGTATATTCTTTTTAAGGTCAATTTCAATATTAAAAGTTATATCATTGATTTCAACGGAAAACTTATGTGAACTCTTAAGCGTTTCGTTTTCGAACTGTATTTTTCCTCGCACCTAAAAAAGTATTAAAAAATGTAATTTAAAGAGAAAATATTATTTAAATAACTAAAATATGTGAATTGTTTAAAAAAAACATAAACTAATGATGCCAGTGTCTTCACTGTATATATATTAAGCCACCACGGGCTCCCAGAATACTCAGCGTGAAATGGTAGTTGTACTTAAAACGGTGCTACTACTGTGTATCGCTGAGTTAGTGAGGATATCGGTGGCCCTTAAAAATACTGCTTAAGCGGTGTAAAAACCCGTCAACACAACGAACGCACGGACTGTGGGGCGGTTGTCTTTTCTAACCATATAGGAGACCACCTATTCCGTTGTCCGTTATACCATTAAAAAATGTCTTGAATATTCTATCACTGTCACGCTGATGTGTATTAGTAGTTGCAAAAAAGGGACAGACTAATAAAAGGTCTCATTTTACTAAAATTAGTGTAGGAGTAAACGTAAAGTACATATAATATTCTCGTACCATTTGGCCTATTAATATTTATGGGCTTCTAAATTTATAATCTCAGTATTGATTGGTAGCTATGGTAGAGTGGTAAGAAATAAGTTTCTAAACTACCTTCATTATATTGATAAATCAACCGATTTATAGTTACAGCACTGGAATTTGTGTTAAATGATCTTAAAATTAGAACCTACAATTGAAATTTATAATTGTTAAATATTAAAATGTATATATTTCGTAACAAAATCGCTAATTAGTTAATGAGGTATAAAAGAATTTACATATTACATACATTTATATATTTTTCTACTTATAATTTAATTCTAATAATATTCAATTAAAGTAATGAAATATGTATCAAAAAATAAGAAAACTTCAACAGATGATCACAAATTGAAATTAAGTAGTTTTTTCATATTTACAAAACATAACTCAATTTTTAACAGTATTTATTACAATGCCAGTTGCAGGTGCAACTGGCACTGCAGTTGCACCTGCAAGTGTTGCACTGGCAACACTCGAACCGAATAAATGTAATCAAAGTTATTTTACCTGAACATAATTAAAAGTTATAGCTTCACCAATCTTCTCATATTGCAAGTTGTAGGGCCCTCCTCTGTGTGCAGAGAATACTGAATCTAAGCCATATATCGTTACTGGTTTTATTTCAACATTAATATCACATGGTTTTGCCGTAGACTAAAAAAAATACTTAAAATACCATTTGTTTTAATTAATCGCCTCTGTAGAGAAGTTTGGCATAAAGGATTGGGTTCATATCTGAGAAAAAACTGTTTAGAGTAATAATAAAGTTTATCTCAACAAATACGACACGGGATCTTCGAAAAAGAGCTATTTAAATAGGAATGTATATCCCATCGCTTATATAAAACAAAATCTGAATAATATATATGCGACATATATATATATTACATATATATATGCGACATTATATCGCTCTTATTTATATAGAAAAATTCATAGTATTATTATTTATATTAAATGAATTGAATAATAATTTAAATTGATTTTAAAAACACTCACATAGTTCCATGTTATTTGTAAAGGTTTCAATTTCGCCGTAGCCCGATTCAATTGTAAGGAGTTTTTATTTAAATTTCTTATGAGAGTGTGAATATATTTGGACGATCTTTTGAATATTTTGTACTGTTGTTGCCTGATTGAATATAAATTTTTAATCAATACCGTTTCTACTTATATACTTTTAAAATAGTTTAATTTATTTTATATTAATCATCATGACTTATTGATTCACTGATTTGTCATCATCAGGGTTAAACAGACTTCTTTTTTTTATGAATACTTAATTATAATATCAATGTAAAATCTATAATAATAATTCTACCTAAACATGTTCACACTAAAAGTTTTCATTGCGTCTGTTAACTACAAAAAAAGTATAATTAATTAATTAGTAAGATGATGATTTTGTACATTTATTGCATTTTTCTCGTGTTTATACTGAAGAATCTTAATAATAATTAAAATTAATTAATGTAAGGCTCCAGAATTATGGTGAATATGTTAATTTTTCATATTTTGGAATGCGTAGTAATTTTCTATATATTTTAAATATATATTTAATAAGAATATTTTCTTATTTTTTTATAGGAAGTAGTGTTAAACTATCGCATATAGATACAACATTTTTATATTCAACATAGGAACATGTAATGTGTAAAGAGACAGCCAAGCGGTAACTACAATTAATTTATAATTCCGGAGTTGAGTCAAGTTAGCCAGTTATCTAGAGATTTGGTATAGAACATTATTGAATTGACCTGAAACAGTCACCTAACATATCTTGATCTAGATTACTATGACATAAAGGGACATTTATTATAGTAGTAAATACATAATCATTCTAAAAGTAAAAATTCAAAAATTCATAGATCAGAAATCATTAGAAATACAAAATATTTCTTTTAAATTAATTTAATTTTCACCCGTGGGAGAGCCATGCTAAAGCATATGCGGACGCACTAATTGGGCCGGCTCATCCGAAGTGACACCATGGGCTTACAGAATACTCAACGTGAAACAGTAATTGTACTGTGTTTTGCTGAGTGAGTGAGGACATCAGAGACATTTAATAATAACCAATTCGCGTACTATGGTGCGGCTGTCCTTGGGCGGCGGTGTTCTCTTACCATATAAGAGACCTACCTGCTCCGCTATCCACTATAATATAAAAAAATATTACTATAAGACTGATCTTTTAGTTTGAAGAATAGTTCAATTTATTTATTGTTCCCTGTTAGGTCACTACACTAATATGAATAAAACTCATAGCTTACCGATATTTGGATAAGTTATCTGGGAATATTAATGTTGTGTTGATGTATGTTAACAGAGACCCTTGAAGTTTCGGCAGTAGCTCTTCTCGAATTGGTTTTGATATTAACTTCTCAAGGGCTCTACCTGTAATTTACAACTTCATTAATACAAAAATAAAATTGCATTTAGCCAATTAAATTACTATTCTCAAAAAGTTTGTATTATTTTTCAGAAATATTCAGGCATTGAGAGCCTCGTAGCTAAGTGTAATAACTCTACCATGAAGCGAGAGGTATTATCGGGTTCTAATCACGGTCCGGACTTGAAATTAATTTATTCGGTCTCTGGAAGTGGCTCTCTCTCTTGACAGTGATTCGCTTGACAGTGACTCGCTTGACAGTGACTCGCTTGACAGTGACTCGCTTGACAGTGACTCGCTTGACAGTGGCTGGGCAAGTCTTTATACTGTTGCACGCGTGGGAGAGCCATGCATATACTAATTGGGCCGGCTCGTCCGAAGTGATACCATGGGCTCACAGAATACTCAGCGTGAAATAGTTATACTTGAAACGGTGCTTCAACTGTGTTTCGCTGAGAGATTGAGGTTATCGGAAGCACTTTAAGCACAGCTTAAGCTTCGTTAAAAACCAGCAAAAAATGCTTGGACTGCGGAGCGGTTGTCCACGGGCGGAGGTTTTCTCCTTCTATATAGAAAATCTACCTGCTCCGTTTACCGCAATCCCACAAAAAATCTATCGCATTAGCCAAACAAGATTATATTCTCAAAATATTTCTATATTATCTTCAGAAATAAAATTTAGGCTTGCAATGTTAGAAGTATCATTATCCGAAGTAAACCCTAAAAACAAACTATTTATAAAAAAAGCTTGAAATTATAAATATTTTTTAAAAGCGTTTACATTAATATCTATATACTATTGAGTATATATTTTGTATAATTTTATTTCTACATCAATTAGTAACTAATTCATAAGTCATGACTACCGTTGGCAATAATTTATTTATTTACGTATAAATTTTAAACTAAAATTAAAAAAAAATGTATAACATTAAACTTATTACTTTGCTTTGGATTAAAATATTGTGCAGTTACTGGTTCCCGGTCCAAACCGGGAGAGGATATCTGAAAAAGTAGGAAAAAACTCTGAAATATACTGCTTTATTAACCTTAAATCTTTTTAAAATTATAATTTGGTTATATTTTTTATTAAGTTAACTTCTCATCATCATCAACCTATTCAAGTCCACTGCTGGACATAGGCCTCCCCCAAAGACCCCAAAGCCCACCTGTTAACTTATGTTTAACTTATTTGGAATTAATTATAATAAGATTGTTTCTTTCTATATTCATTATTTATTTTCATTATTACTTAATATCGTGAAACTATATTAACATTAACTATAAATTAATTAATTAATTATTAAAAAGGCGACCTGCATCCAGCGAATATTAACTAAATTAGATGCAGTTCGCCTCCGACAGGTATTCATGGAGATCCATTGGGAAGGCCTATGTCCAATAGTGGACGTCATTCAGCTGAAATTATGATGATGAAGATGATGAGAGTGCAACACTTATAACTTAGAGGATACTGAGGCGTGAAATGGTATTTGTGCTTGAAACGATGCTTCGACTGTGTGACTCTGTACTGAGTAAGTGAGGATATCTGATGCTTTTAAAAAATGCCGCTTAAGTGGCGTAAAAAGCCGGCAACACAATCAATGCACGAACTGTGGCGCGGTGCTCCTTGGGTGGCTGTCTCTCACCATATAGCAGATCCACCTGCTCCGTTGTCCGTTATACCATAAAAAACTTGTTTTCGCGGGATTAAAATCCACGATTTCCAATATATACACAAGAGCCTGCCTTTGTTATGGATGTATAAAATAATAATACAATGATATATTACCTCAACACTGAATTTACAACTGGAAACCCTAAACGTATTGTGTCCTATGTCAAGTGATTGTCCACTCAATTTTGTGATCGCATACCCTCTTAATTTACAATTGTCGGCTATTATTCTAAAATACATCAAATATAATTATATAAAATATTAAATTATAAATCAGCTTTACCTTGACCAAATATCTTATTTCACTGAATGCTCAGCGTGAATCGGTACTTGTACTGTTTTTCGCAGAGTGAGTGCAGCTACTGTACTGTGTTTCGCAGCTTAAAAAACCGGCAACCCAACCAATGCACGGACTGTGGCGCTATTGTCCGTGGGCGGCGGTGTTCTCTTACCATATAGTAGACCCACCTTCTCCGTTGTCCACTATACAATAAAAAAATGATAATCGTAATTCATAAATAATAGTTGAAATAACACTTACGCCAAATTACCGTTCCTTTCAACCATATTGTATGTGAACGGTGAATTCTTGTTATCCGGGGAACCATATACGAGGTCTGATCGATTCCTGAGTACTGTGTACCTAGTGTCAATAATAATCTTGTCGATTCTTGACTCTACCCGTAAAGCATTTGACGCAAGAGTTAACGTTACCTCTGGTGATGATAAATGTGGCAGTTCCCCCATGAACATGTCTTGAAAAACTCTAAAAGAAACAAAAAAAATCCCTTGATTCGCTTGTAATATTATAAATCTATTAATTTTAAAATTTATTGCAAAACTAGAAATTCAAATCTCATTAATTAAACTATAATGACGAATGTTAAATGTCGTTTATTATAGATTTAATCAATTGAATCGATGTTTTTATTTTTAGAGATTTATTTATCCGTCATTGAACCCAGGAATTTCAAAACTTATACAGATGCGTAAACTAATGAATATTGAACGCAGTTAACCAATGAAACAATGATTTATCCGTTAAATTTCTTGCCCTCAGTGAAGAAAATCTTTATTTATGGCGGCTATTAGGCTTTGCAACACTTGCCTTTTATTGCTCTCCAATCAATTGTTCATTACCACTAAATAAGCTAACACTTTCAATTCCTAATAGAACAAAAAATGTTTTTTATATATTAAATACAAGAAAATCATAATGTATCGTAAAATAAGGGAATCGTAAGACCACCGCGCATGGAAAACGGCATACAATACAATCTTGGGTTATATTAGCAACTTATGATACTTAAGCTAAAGTTGGTGGGCTTCCGGTATCGGTAACACTTGGCGAAATAATTGAGCCCATGGTATCATTGTAGACAAACTAGTCTAATTAGTGGTTAGCGTAGCATTCACATGGCGAGACGAAAACGCGCCCTGCCATTGTCAAGCCCAAAGATCGAATACGAAACATAAAAAGTCAGCATTTACCTGAATGCAACTCAACTGAAGCATATGCTACACGGGATAGCATATGCCATTAATGGCCGTTTTGTCGGAAGTCAGTACACGGGCTGAAAGTATGCTCAGCGTGAAACATTACTACTGTGCTATGCTGAGTGAATAATATATCGGAGGCTCTTGAAATCATGCCGCTTATGCGGCCTAAAAATTGTCAGCTACACTACCAAAGCATGGACTATGGCGCGGTTTTCCAGAATCGGCGGTGTTCTCTCAACATATAGGAGATCCACCTTCTCCGTTTTCTGCTATACCATAAAAACGGTTTATATTGTGACCGTGTAAATTACGAAACCGCAAGGCTACGTGTTTCTTCAATATATTCACCTAATAGATAACAATCATTGTTTAATCCAAGAAAAATAGGCCACATAAAAAGAGAATGATTGAGATTGGCTAGTAATGCTTACAATCCAACTACACCGTCGGACAAATAGAAGCCATTAGCGATTCTGTGAGCGTCTGCAGACTTTCTGATGTAGACATTCATCCCTTTATATCCATAGTTATCCTGTAAAGCCTGAAATTGAAATTTCTTATGATAATATCTTCAAAGGACTGACTAATATAAAATATGATCTCTCATAACATCTTAATTATATAAGTCATTTACAATAAACAGATTAAAAACTTATGTTTTTTTATTCTATACCGGACAACGGAGCAGGTGGGTCTCTTATATGGTAAGAGAGCATTGCTACCCATGAACAACCTTGCCACAGTTCGTGGTTGTGTTGCCAGCTTTTTTCGAAAATAATATTAGTTCATACTTTATTATATTGTCTTAAGCATTTTTATAAAATTCAAGTTTAAAAATACTCACTAGTTTTATTGCATTCTCATAAGCCTTTCTATGTTTTTGCCAATCCTTTTGAAACGATTTAAACGTTGCTATAAGAATGAATAATAAGTAGATTAGTACCTTGATTATAAAGCGGATCTGTCACCAAAATTATTGGACAACCATGGAAACTTGCAGGTAGACTAGAGTGGCCCTTCCGCCAATAAAGAACAAGTTATCTCGCACACTTCGTGGTCTGAAGAGGACCAACTTCGACTAGCTGTCGGAGCGCTAGTCATGCACTCCTCAGACAATTCTCTGTGCAACAAACGATGAGACAGCCAACCACATCCTATTGTAATGCTCTGAGGTGGCAGAATACAGGGCACAGCACCTCGGTACACTAAGGTCGTTACAGGAGATAACCGGCAACCTAAGAACATGCTGAGCTTCCTCAAGGAACTAGGCTGGCACAAATGATGTCCCCGGTTCTCACACGCAAAATAGGCGCTATAATGACGTCGAGTTGCGGAAACCAGCCCGTCTTACAATTACAATAAGAAAGTTGATCAATTAAATAGCTAATATACTTACGACTTTTAAAGTAATCGTGAATTGTACGTTGAATGTTTGCTGAAATTATTCCAAAAATTAAAAGGAAGTGGAAAATGCGAAAATAAAACATCTTATAAAAAGAAACGTTCCAACATTCCAATTGATAAAGAATTTATTGCGTCGTAGGATTAATTGAAAATTAACTTATAATAATCAATGGTTAGCATTACACACAAGTTTAATCTTATTTCTATGGATTAAGACTTTTTAAAAACAATATATTTATTACCAATATTACACATACGTTTCTCTGAGTGTTTAATTGATTTGCCATTATATTTTCATTGATATTAATACGCCATGGATAATAAAATAAAAAACAATATATCTGTCGTCACAAGTCCATATGCGATAGTCAGATACCCGCAGTCCAGCAGAGGTTGTCCATGGGCGGAAATCCGATTATCTTAGATGAACCTCCTTTTTTATTCTATAACAGACAACGGAGCAGGCGGGTCTCCTATTTGGTAAGAGAACACCGCCGCCCATGAACAACCGCGCCACAATTCGCGTATTGGTTGTATTGCCGGCTTTTTACGCCGCTTAAGCGGCAGTTTAAGGACCTCCGTTATCCTCACTTACTATGCGAAACACAGTACAAATACCGTTTCACGCTGAGTATTCTGTGAACCCGTGGTATCACTTCAGTCGAGCCGGCCCAATAAGTGCGTCAGCATATGCATACTTAAAACGGTGCTTTTATGGCTTCGCTAAGTGAGCGAGGATATTGGAGGCCCTGAAAAAGCTGCATAAGTGGCGTAAAAAGACGGCAACACAACCAAGCGCGGATTTTAGCGCGATTATCTATGGGCAGCGGTGTACTGTTACCATATAGTCTACTCCATTGTCCGCTATACCATAAATTTTAACCATTAATATTTACTCAAATAGTTTTCGTCACCATATTGAACGTTTCAAGACAAAAAATATATATGAAGTATTAAAATTTCATATTTTATATTTGAACTTTCTAAATGTGTAAAATAAATTTTGTAAATTTCAGTAGAATCAAGATTAATAGTCATTCGTTTACTATGAAAAGCCTACAATACTCTGAAATGAAAATATACTTTTCAACTGATAAGCTCATTGGATTAAATGCAGTCCCGAGTTGATTAAAAACTTTTATGACTGCAACTTAACAATGTAAATAACTGTTTTATTTAACATGTTTTATACAAAGAAATGTTTTGTGTTATTTTTCTGTATAAATATATCTATAGTTTTAGCAAGAACGCATCTTAAAAGAACTTCTGACGATGGTTGGTATCTTGAACTTGGGATAACTATTAATTTCAACTATTTTTTTAACTACTTTTTCTATTTCCATTTAGTAAAAGTCCTTTAGTGAGACCTTAGAATGCTAATACATTTCTACATCTGCGCAAATAATTTTAATTAAATAATAATTAATTTAATTTTAATTAATTTTAATAAATTTAATAAATTTATTAAATATAATTATAATAAATAAATATAAATAAATTAAATATAATTTAATAAATTTTAAATAATTTTAATTTTAATTTATTTAATTTTTAATTGAATTCTTTACTGTCAATTGCTAACCTAACCTAACTTGTCAGTTAGCTGTCAAACCTTTAGCTTTTGTACCGTGTCTTCGCTGTAATCGCTTTTGTAATCTAATCTTAGGCGCCCGATACAACTACAATATTTTAGCATAAATTATTTTACTGTGCAATATTAATTTAGGTGTGTGGGGCGTCTTACGCATCGGTTTAACAGACCAAAAATATTAGTAGTCATCTGAGTTAGGCTGGCTACTGTTAACAAACAAGTATTATAAACGTATAATATTTTATAGAAAATGAAATAATTCAAGAAGATAATACGCCACTTAAAAAGCCCGAAGACGTGGAAACTTTCGATCCAAAAATATTTCAAACCGACGAATGTTGGCCAAGTTTTGAAATTGGCAAATATTTTAAAATCTTGGACAAACTGGATGGTAAGAAGTTTTCAATGAACTTTACTTAACATAGCTCGTTTATTACAAAATTTGAACAAAATAAATTATAAACAAACGTTTAATTAATATATGTATGTGAGGTTTTTTTTTATATAGTATAGCAGACAACGGAGCGGATCTCCTATATGGTAAAAGAACACCGTCGCCAATGGACAACCGCGCCACGGTCCGCACTTTGATTGTGTTGCAGGCTTTTTACGCCATTTAAGCGGAATTTTTAAGCGCCTCCGATATCCTCACTCACTCTGCGAAACACAGTACAAGTACAGTTTCACACTGAGTACTCTGTGAGCCTGTGATATCACTTCAGACGAGCCAGCCCAATCAGGAAGTCAGCAATGCTTCAGCATGGCTCTCCCACACTTGGAGTTTATTTTGCGGGTTTATTTTGTATTGTAACGAAATCTATGAGTTACGTAAGCCATATTGGGCACAATCTTTTACGCTTTTGAAATAATTCAATTTCGCATTCGCAAAATGTACGATCCGGCTAAATTATTTGAAAAAATAAATAAAATAATAATCTTATTGAATGATATTTCATTCATGTAACTTAAATATATTTTTTCAGAAAAGTACTCGCTAGTCCGAAAAAAGTACCAAGATGCAGTTGGTAATGACAAATTTGATACCGAAATGCTAGCGGTATGTCATTATGTGCTTTTAGTATCTTGTTATAAATATTATATATATATATAATGAATTTTTATATATTTTTAAATAAATTATAAAATAATAATTATATAATAAATTTTATATTTTATACATTACATTAATGTAAATATAAAATTCAAAGTGTAATGCATAAAATTCTCGTGTCACAATGTTCATTCCCGAACTCCTCCAAAACGTCTTCACCGATTCTTATGAATTTTTTAATGCATATTCAGTAAGTCTGAGAAACGAATACTATCTTTCTTATACGCCTGAATGATAATGGTTGACCACTTCTAACATTTTCTTTCTATTAATTTTTTAGTTTTATTTTTTTATCAATTGGCATTAAAAATACGTAAAACTAAATTTTTACCCTTCTACTACTATCCCTTATGTTTTAATAGGGATATTGGTCATTGATAATACATGTGGCAAAGCAACGTTTGCTGGGTTTAGCTCGTAATAATATAATAGTTGCTTTTGTGCTAGTATGTATGTTTTTTATAGTTTAGCGGAGGACGGAGCAAGTGGTTTCCTATATGGTAAAAGAACACCGCCGCCCACGATCAACCGCTCCACAGTCCGCGCATTGTTTATCGGCTTTTTTTACGCAGATAAGCAGCACTTTTGTGGGCCTCCGTTATCCTCACTCACTCTACGAAACACAGTTCAAGTACCGTTTCTCGCTGAGTATTCTGTGAGCCCATGGTATCACCCTTAAGTAATATTCTTTTATCCCTCAAATAATACCAATTAATTGATTTTTTTTTTTTTTCTTTTTT
>DWCF01002678.1:0-22833 GCA_018230265.1 Delias oraia | reverse complement strand
GGGGGAAGCCTATGTCCAGCAGTGGACTTGAATAGGCTGATGTTGATTGACTAACCTCTTTAACATAATATTAGTGATGTGCGAAAGTGCATATTTTGAAATAATATTTTACGCCTGTGTTCTTCTTTACTTTAAGTGTATCTTACCTTGTTCGCAGGCCGTATTCTTGGCCTTGAATTGGTATCGTCCGTTAATGCTCGGCGGTTACGGTGCAGTGTGGCAGTTTTCGTATGTTGGGCGTTTATTGTAGCCATTGGCCTGGCAATTTACCTCATCCATATGACCCTACCCAACCAACAAACACGTCTTGATATAGGTAATAAGGTTTTCCATTAATTGCTCTCTTTTATAAGATAACCTTATCTCCCATCTCACAATTGTCATTTTTTCGTCTAGGTCTGAAGGAGCCGTGGTATCTTCAGCGGGAAGACTGGCTAGCAATGCCATCTTATGGTGATGAATTTCTTAACCTTCCAGTATCCTACGTAATAATAGGACATTCGGTCACAAACTACTGCAATCAAAAGTATGATTGCATAAATGTAGTGTTTGACATTCAACACACTCATTTGCGATACGGTTGGTTAGATATCGGGCCAAATTTTCTTGTTGGGGGGAATGGATGGGTTTTTGAAGGAAAAGGGGCTAATCTCTTAGGTGCAATGGTATTATCGTGGAACAGAAGAAGTCTATCAATAATGTTTATTGGGAATTATGTTATTGACCAGACAGATGATGCACAATTTGAACATTTGAACATTTTACTCGAAAGACTCGTAAAATTGGGAGTACTGACTCCAAACTTCACTGTATACGCAGAATGCCAAGTACGGCCATTGAGTGTCGCGCCAGGTCGAAATTTATTGCAAAACATTCATAAAATAATGCACTATGATTCTGTTAATATCACAAACTGTCTATCAAGGTGAACTGTAATATATGACAAAAGTGTGAAAGGAACAAAAGCAAAAGTATTCGTTATACGAGTACAAGTTAATGTAATTTAACCAAAATGAACAAGTTTCAGTAAAGTGTAACTATCAGTCCATATTGGTTGATAAATCACATGAAACATAGTAATTGTATTCAATATGACAGAGAGTTGGCTTGAAGAAAATTTTAATTTAATTGGATTAATAAAAAATAGTAATATTTTCAATAAAATAAAAATTATTAATGAAATGAATTTTCTAAGTATATTCCTATAAATAATATGTAAATATAATTTAAATACCATTAGGTTTAAGTAGTTATAGCTTGGTTGGATATCTATTTATATCTGTTTGTTTTAAATTATATTATACATATAAAGTAAAAACGTTTATGATTTATTCATTAATTAAATTACTTAGTAGTTTTATTTACATTCAGTATTTTAGCTTATCTTATGATTACATGGTTCATATTACGACATATGCAATTGTATTATAAAACCAGAACGCACATATTTGCGTAGATTGACTATATTTAATGTTTTTATAGAAATAAATATTAGAAAAAATAAATCCAGTTAACTGTTTATACTTGTTTCTTTTAAATAATATTATCTAAGAATTCATGATGAGGTAACAAACGAACTCCGAAAGTATAACTCTATGCTTTCGTAATTATACTATTACATATTAGTTCGAATATTATTTCACCCTTGGAAGAGCCATGCTGAAGCATATGCTGATGCACTAATTGGGCCGGCTACAACTATCCTGAAATAATTCTGACACGAATAGAATATTTTATTGATTTTTACAGAAATATGGCGGTGGTTTGCATCTATATTATATTATATATTTGCCTCCGTATTCATAAAAAAAGAGTATCGTATCAATAAATTTAAAAAAATAAAATCACGCCAAATATGGGCCTATTTGGCGTGATATATTATTTTTTATTCTATAGCGGACAACGTAGCAGGTGGGTTCCTATATGATAAGAGAAAATCGCTGCAAATAAACAATCGCGCCACAGTCCGCGCACTGGTTGAGTTGCCGGCTTTTTACACCGCTTAAGCGGCACTTTTAAGAGCCTCTGTTATCTTCACTCACTCTACAAAACACAGTGCAAGTACCGTTTCACGCTAAATATTCTAAAATACATTCTACGTATTCATTATAATTAAATAGTATTCATTATTTGGCGTTGCATTGACTGAATACTTAATGCCTATTCTTTGCATCAGAATTTGGCAGATCAAATGCGATTGAGTTATTTTAATCTAAATATTTTGTATATGTTGTTCCTAATATCTACTTGAAACCCAAAGATTTTATTAAAATCCCGTTCATACTCTACGCTAGATAAATAAAAGCATATATTTTGTTACAAGAAATAAAATCCTCAATGACTTACAGTGGTCTCCTTCCCTAAATATATATGGAACATTGTGAAGAAAAGTTCATGGATAGAAAGGTTGTCTTCCGCAGTAGCAATAGTTGTTCTTGTTACGAGTATAACTCTCCTTGTACACTTTTTAACAAAGGCGAAGACTTCAGAGCCACTCATTGATAAAGGTATGAAAATCTATGATTTTTTACACCTAAATTATTAAATTTATTCCTAAGTTGTATAACATAAGAATGCTAGTTTGTCTACGAATTCTAACTTAAGTCAGGTAATTAGCAGCCATAATAAATTTACTCGTAGTTTTGATAGTTACGACTAGTGTCTTGAACGTTTAGTGCGTCAGCATATGCTTCAGCATGGATCTCCGAAGGGTAAGACAGTATTAAGACATTCGCCTGGCAACTGTCAAACCCTTCCAAAGACCTAATATTTTTTTATATTTTTATTTGGACGAGGTATGCTTATAAGATTATTTAGCTACGAGATTTATTCACGCGTTCTAATGTTTGACATTTGAAATTCAATTTATAACATTTATTATTTACGCTAAAATTACAAATGTTTTTATCGATTTACCATATTATAACACCAAATTTTTCGCTCGTAGCTTAAATCAATAAGATTAATAAACAACATTTTAAAATATCAGCTTCTGTAGTACTAAAGTAGTAGTAGTAAACTTATCTGAATATTTAAATTTTAGCGCCACACGAATGGAAAATCAACCGCCAGATGTGGATGGCACAACCCTACAACTATACTTATACGCTGGACAACTTCGAGCCGCTTATGTTAGTTGTCTTTCAGCACACGGTGAGCCCAACCTGCAATCGTTTCCGGGACTGCGCCGCCCAACTACGCACCATGCAAAACTATTTTATAGGCTTTTATCACTACGACATACCGTAAGTTAAACGACTAAGTGTCATTAGATGTGAAAAAAGAAGCAAAAACATTTTCCTTACCACATTTTTCCGGAAATATTCTTATATTATAAAATAATTTAGATTTTTTTTTATTATAGAGCGGACAACGGAGCAGGTGGGTCTCCTATATGATAAGGGAACACCGCCGCCCGTGTACAACCACGCCACAGTCCGCGCATTGGTTTTGTTGCCCTCTTATTACACCGCTTAAACGGCACTCTAGTTCTGTGAGAACGTGGTATCACTTCAGACGAACCGGCCCAATCAGTACTTCAGCTTGGCTATCCCATGGTTGTGACACTTTTAACACCTAATAAATTATAAATTCAACTATAACTTTCCGGACGGGGATTCGAACCCGATATTTCTCGCTTCATGGTATATTTTCATTTTCTCCAGTTGAAAACACATCTTATCCACGATAACATTCTCGAACATCCTTTAAACTTATATTTTAGATTTTCACTACAATCGATCTACCTATCGCTAACCAAAACTTATCGATATTCAATTCATATATATTAATATATATATATCTAATTAATTAAATTCATTACCATTTATTTAGATACAACTTCATAATTGGGAACGATGGTCGAGTTTATGAAGCAAGAGGTTGGAACATTGAAGGCGCACACACATTCGGTTATAACCGATGTTCTATAGGAATCGGATTTATAGGTATATATGTAATCTTATTGTACCTGGTGTGTATGGCATAGTAGGCAAATGTGTACACCGCCTAAGGCATCGTACACACGGCATTATCCTGCACTTTTTTTGTAATCGTGTTTTAATGTATGGTGAACCGGGTGCTCATTGATAAATATTTACTTGTTTAAAAACTTATAGACGAATAGAAAAACAGGTATAACATATGCCACTGCGAACTGAATACTTTAAAGTTTATTCAATTTGCTTGACAAGCCCGTTGACTAATATATATTTTATTTCCTATACCATTCAATATGATACATATATTTCTTTTACAAAATATTAATTAATATTGTGGTGTGGACCTAAGGAACTCATAATTTTGTTAAAGCAGATTGAGAAATCCACCTACAAATAAACAATACATTCATTGGTATTTATATCGTAAGAGATAAGATGACAGAAATATCAAGTCGAAATGCTACGCCTGGCCGAAAATACGCTAATCGAGTTTTTGACGATATTTCTCGGAATGTGTGACAGGAGCACTAAATCTTTACACAATAATCAATGACAAAGGTTCTTTGTAAAATAATAATTATAATATATTATTTTCATAGAGCAACTTAAAGGGAAGTTTAATATATTTTAAAAAGTTTAAACTTGCAGGTGACTATCGTGGGGAGGTACCGAACCACGCGACGCTGACTACTGCGCAATTAATAAGAACGAAAATGATATTGGACGAGGGCGTTAGACTTGGTTACTTGCGCGAAGACTACTTAGTTATCGCCGCAAAGGACTTAAGACCAACAGCCAGTCCTGGATCAATAGTAAGGGAAGCTCTCATGACATGGCCAAACTACGATCACAAAAATCGTTTTTATCAACTAAATTGTGAACAAATGCATGAAAAATTTGGTAATACATCATTAGTCAACTAATATCCACACTGCAAAAGGGTTAGTTCATATTATACAAAATACCTTACATTCACGAGTAAACTCGTGTGAAATTTAGTTTGCATTTACATGATACCTACTTTAAGTCTTACAATTGTCTTGTTTGGGCTAGTCTCTAAGTTTTTACTATACTGAAACGGCAACTTGAAAAATATTTCATTGTTTTTATTTTATAAACATTTTTATTTTCTTAGTAAACGATAAAAATCAATTTCTGTTTTCTTGAACGAAGAGTAGAAATAAAAAGATTCGTATGTGGTTTTATCATTATATTTATTAGTTTTATATATGTAATATTTTATGTACTTTATTGCGAGATGCAGTTCAGAGCTACGACACATAATTTCAAAAAAATATTCAATCAACAGAAAAGAACAAGATAAAAATAATCCAATTTAAATCGTAAGAAATATTTCAATACGTATATTAGTTACAATTGGATACGTCTTTCGGACTAGACTACGACCTTTAAATAATGTCGTAATCGAATTTATTAAAATCAATATTTTATACCATACCATACCACAATAATTGATTGTACACACTTTGTAAACTTTTGGCGTAACTATTTTGTCATATCATAGACGATAAATAGAATTTTAACATATAAGTAATATTCCACTTAGAGGTTCTTTTAGGCACTGTAAATGCTTGTATATCCATCTATAAAGTCGTTATTATGAAAAGGAATTAATAAAAAATGTATTTAAATAATATTGATTGACATTTATTATATGCCAGATTGTAAAATATCAGAAAAAGTAACGGCACACTACTAAAGACCGTGATGTTAAAAATGTAAATAATTCAGTTAATTTTGATTAACTAAACTAATTTTGATTTTGGCGTTCTTTGGCAGTGTGGCGTTAATTTGATCAGATCTTCAATTTATATTCATCTGCTCTGATAATTTATCGCAAGTAATGATTAATGTTAAGACTAGTATATAATAATACCTAAACCCGAATCGATCCGGGGATCAATACACTACAACATCGAATATAATTATCCACTTTTGTTATATTAATGTGGTTACATAGTCATGTACAGATTTACATCAAAAGGCGAAACATATTAAACACTGACACTTTTTAATATATATCTGTACAAAAATAAAGAGTAAATATAGCAAAACAATAAAAAAAATGCAGCATATAAGGCAATCGGAGACGATTGTTCAAAATTCCTTTAAAACTTTAGGACATAAATAACTCATCTATACCGTATAAGAAAATTACATGTTAACTTTTTGGAGGATTGAGAAAATTATAAAGAGGAAACATTGAATATATTATATTTATTCGTTGACAAGGTAGATATTTTGTGGCTGATGAAATAAGCTTAAGTAGTAAATAATTTAATACACAAGAACATAAAACAGTCTTTATAGTTTAAATATGTTTTATAAATTGTTTGATCGATTGAGTGATTGATACTATTAATGGGTTATTTTTGGCTAGACGTACACATTTCAGGTCAGCAAACGTGATACATAACAAATGTAGACTACATAGTTTAACACTAGACTAGACTAAGTGCGCCCTCAGGACAGATATCTCTTTATTATTGCACATCAAATTTTAAATCACAGGAAAATTTCTTTAAAGAGATCTAACATTATAACAAAAAGACAACATTTGCATAGCATAATCATTATAATTCCTAAACACTAATTTGGATGTTGATAACAGAAAAGCAAAAATATCTTTTTTTTTGTATAAATTAACATAATGTATGTATAGACAAATAACATTATAATATAAATGTAAAAAATATCTAAATAAATATAAACATATACAGACCAATTAATACTCATTAAATTAATAGAAATTGATGGGCTTTATGGGAGATACATTTTTGACAAAAAAGTAGCTTATAATTGTCGTCTACGTACGAATTAGTTACGACGTGGCACATTATATTACTTGTTTAGGTGAAAAATTAAGATTTCTTTGGTTTTATCCTCTATAACGTAGATATTGATAATGTATAAGAATAAAACTTTTTGTAAACAATGTATCGTATTTAAGAATATTTCGCTATATTTTGTATATATTTACTTATAAATCACAGTTGAATAGAAGTTAAAGAAGACCTTTGAGCGGCCGATACTAAAGCCACGTCAAATTTAATGAGATCCTTAACATAGTAATACGAATTTGTACATTTCTTAAAACTGTAGTAAATAAAAACCCAGCATTTGTTATATGTCACATTTTCACGAGTTACCTTTGCCCCAATGGTTTATTTTTTAGTAGACAAACAAGATAACGAAACTTACTCCTTTGTTACAACCGTTATTTATCTTTGAGAGAGTCGCGTGTTACAGGGCACTTGCTTTATATTGCATTAAACTAGCTATTATAATGTATATTATATTAATACAATGAAATAAATGCAGTCAGGATTTAAGAATTAGTATTGAATAGCGTGTCTGCCAAGTTACAATTGCATAACAAAACTGGAATTTTGAACAACGTGTCCACGCGAAAAAGAACCTCTTACAAACACATAACGACGCAGCAAAAATTCGATAATCAATTGATATGTTTTGCGCTCATATCTAAACAATTTGCTCGATCGCCACTATGATACGACAATAGACGGGATACTCTAAATTAAACAAAACAATAAACTTTCTAAATGCTGCTAAACCGAGAATCAGTCAGTCTCTTTTGAATATGATAAACTGTACAACTATTGGCACTCCCGAAAACCACAAATCTATGTTTGTTCACATTAATTATACAGTGTAGCGAAACTAACTCTTTGCTCACAATGGCTCCAATTACCAATAAATTACATTTTTATTCGCACGTTAAATTTTTACGTTTATTTCTAACACTTACACTACATTCGAAACTAATACTACATGATTATTGTTGATTTAACTTTCTAGGGTTATTTGCTATACATATTATAAAAAAAATATTATAAAATTGATTTAAAATTGATTTAAAAACAAAATAAAATATTCGGATTTACTCTGAAAGTAGGCGTGTAACCTGGAATTAACATAAAAATCAATGTTAAATGATTTCAATTAAATTAAGTTCTTATCTCTATAGCATAATAACTGATTTCCATATTTTTTTTAATTTAATTACACGTTTACAATGAAATTGGAATATGGATGAAATTAGGATTTTTAGACAAAGGACTTGGTCGTATTACGTTAAATAAATATAAATGGAAGCTATGTCACGTAATATGAGTTGATATTTTCGTCGCTTGCCTAAACATCCAGGAGGTTTTAATACAGAACTGTTAAGTTTACAAATAACTCTTAGAAAATGTTACTATATTTAGCTTACTGATTATGAATTACAGTCATGTCATAGCGTTCAAAGAGGACAGAGAGTGCCATGGTTGTTTAAGTTTACCATCGTAAATTTAAAAAAAAAATCTAGAATTTATACCTACAATGATTTTCAATATAGTCATTATACAAATAGCTGTAATTCAGGCCTTGTTTATTCGGTATGTTGTTCTGAAACAAAAGAGTTAATTAATATAACAATACCATCTTATAGGAACAGTTTTAATAAAATTCAGAAGGTATGAACTGAGAATATCATATATTTCATTATTTTGTGGCGCTGCAAGGTCCGAGGCTGTCAATTTGTCAGACCGCCCCAGGACCGCTTACCCTAAGTGTGCTGTGCATGTGAAAATAAATACCGTTGGTGGGACGCCTTGGTCGGAAGCCTCGGGTACCGTCAGGACCCCGCGGCATCCGCGTTACAATCACCCGAGGAGTAGATGCATCCTCTAGAGAAATCGTACGAAGGCGTGCCAGCAATCGCTCCGGACGAGCCTTGGGCACAGCACCCCTGCTTCTGGAATTTACCAATGTAAAATAAAAGATCTTATTGAAAACACTCTCTACAAATCTTACATGCTCACCCGAGTACAACCTATTCTACATCCGCTGGTGTTCAGAAAATTAGAACGTGTGTGTGTGTGTGTATTTTAAAGGTGTTCTGGAAGGACAATTTGTTCCGACAATGGAAAGGGCATGTTGTCTTCAGACAGTTATTCCTATGATGCTCAGTTTCATTCATAAAGTAATATTCGCTCGACTCGGCGAATTTCAATTAAAACTATAAATAACACACAAATTAACCTTTGACGGGCTCGAATCCCTGGCTACTCAGCTACAGAACACTTATTATCCTTCTAACATTATAAACGCGACATTACGCACACACACACATATAAATTTATATTCTTTTTTTAATACGAATGTATGATGAATATCAATACTATAGTAATAGATTGAAAAAAAAATTGTTTAGCATATTATTAAATACGATTTCGCATTAAAAGTTCTTCTATTGACCAATTTAGGTCTTTAAATGAATTTTAAAACTACATAATATAACCGGCAACGCACCCACGGCTCTGCGAGAGCTAAGGATTTTTATGGGAAACGACCGTTGATCTTAAGTGAGCCTCCTGTTCGTGTGCTGCCAATTTTCCGTAAAAAAAATATCTCACCCGGTCTTGATCACGTTGCAAGCAGACGATTTCCCGTTTCTTGGGTTAGTTAGCATAACAAATTCCACATAATCGCCCGGCTGCAGATCCGCGTGATAGCCGCGAACCTCCGACATGTGGAAGAAGAGGCGACGGTTCTCTTCGCCTTCTACTGACAGGAATCCGAAACCCCCTTAAAAAAAACCATGTAACACATGAAAATATAAGACCAGCAATTGTGTTTCCTGTTTGATGTTGTGACATCTGACACTTAGGATACAAGGTTGTTGTATAAAAATGTTAGTAAGCAAAACCTAGGCTTTCTCAGGCGCAACTGTCGGTACAATATTCTTTACGGTATAGCGGACAACAGCTCAGGTCTCCTCTATGGTAAGATACCACTGCTGGTAATCGGCTTTTTACGCCGCTGACGGTATAATTTTAATAGTAAATACAGCAACTTATAAAACATTTTAAAAAACAATTTAGCTAGAGTTTTATTTAGATAGACGCCCAGTTTCCTCACCTTTGATGGCATCAACAACAGCGCGTCGTTTCTTCCTTACGGGAACAATGTTTGTGGCACGCCCTTCAATATCAGCTTGAAATGTAACCGGGTCCCCAACTTGCAGAATTTCGCGCTTGCACGAGAGACCCATTATACCAAACTCATAAGACGTGCCATTGTCTGCCTGGATCATGCCTGAAATTACGAAATTTTCTTTTATAAATATGGTAAGACATGAAGATCGTCCTTTTCAATTTGCATTATAGCAAAAGCTTTTGAAAGTATTATTTTATACGTTTTCTTTATTGTAACGACTAGTGGACCCAGAAAACGTCATTCTGCCGGTACGATACTGAGCCCAATTTATGTGATAATTTTTCTAATATTTCGGCCAATTTACACAATATCATTATATAATATTATTATGATGTAAAAAACTATATTGTTGTCGTTTCATTAAAATCCATTCAGTATTTTTTTTAATAAAAAACTTTCGCGTTTATAATATTAGCAGGATATATAAACCATTAAAATGACAAATAATGACAATTACACGATTGTTTCCCTACAATCATAGCAAATCACACAACAAAGGTCAGACTTGTAATGCCGAGAGATGTTATAGCCAACTAACCAGAATATTGTGGTTGATCTGGATTTAGGGCACGCATAGTCCTCGTTACGGTTCCATTCAGCGTCGACTCTAAGGGTTTTGCAATAGGAATTGTCCCACGGTGTAAAACACGCACGAATTCAGCGCTAGCGCACCCACCACCAGAGCTTGTAGCCCTTCCCAGTGAATACTCCACTTCCATACCTAGCTCTAGACCATCGGGGCTACGCTCCAGATTGCTGTAAATGCATTAATTTTGAATATTATTCGAGCAAGTTGTGTGATATGCCATTCGCATATGAATATAAAACACTAGCAGAGCAGGCAAATGATTTGCCGTGTTTTTAAAGTTATAAATGGTGTCGAAAACTTTTTATTGGCATTATAAGGCTCTACAACATTTCATTAGACTCATATCCCTCATTCACTCAGCGTTCGTTAGAGACATCATTCAACCGTGTCTCCTACGACGTACTATGCAAATCCGACTGCCACAAAAAACCCTTTAATATATCGCTTATCTTAAGCAAATAACTAGTTAAGTAGCTTTCTATTGGTATTAAAATTTTCAATATCAGATCAGTAGATTCAGAGATTACCCCATACAAACACACACACGTTACGTCTTTATATTAGTTTAGACAAACAATTTCGCGTTTCGAAATAAAACTTACCTAAATAAATGTACGCTAGCATGTTAATGTTCAACTAGTATTATTATTTTTAATTGATATTTAATAAATATATTGATATTTCTTAATCTACTTAGTAGATCTTTTAAAATCAAAGACCCTTAAAAGTGTTGTTAGAGCGGCGTAAAAATCCGGCAACACAACCAATGCGCGGTATGCGGCAAGGTAAATTAGACATCGCTGTATTTATATTCTTAATAACAAATATCAAAATTATATTTACAATAGAATAGGAAAGAAAATCATTTATAAGGATATCTGACAAGATCCAATATATTACATAAAGTAAAATTTAAAAATACAGCTTATAATTATGTTACATAATAATCAAAAGCATAACAATTATTTCTAACAATACTGTGGTATTGTGTGCATTTGGAGTGTAAATTTCTTTGATAACGGAATATGTAGACTGTATATACAAGTATTAATAATTAATAACAATTATAATAAACTCCGTACAATGCACAGCCATGTCAAATAATTAAGTAATTTCAAATGACAAAAACTCAAAACAACAGAGGTTAAATAATAATGAAACTTCGGCCTTATTTTGTAATCATTTCAACATACGCAAGCAGATTCACACAATAACTATATGTAAAACGATATCATTGTAACAAAACAACTTAATTGGCAAAATATCATGTATTTTTTATAAAGAGTAATATCCACTTACCTAAAGTGGAAAAAAATTTCCTTTGTGTGGTCAGCTGTTTCAATGAACCCGAAACTCTCTTTCAGAGCCGCGATGAATCCTTGCATGATGGGGCGTGAGTTTCCGTTTGATGAACTTCCGTTGCTAAGCAGTGAGTGTTGTATTTGTACAGCCATTGCAAGTAGATCTTTGGTCCTCTTAGACTGGAATACAATAATTTTCAAAACATTACATTACATCTGTTTACGTAATTTCACATATTTACCTACCATTAAATATTTTTTTATTGTATATCGGCCAACGTAGCAGGCGGGTCTCGTCAACGGTGAGAGATCAGCGCCGCATATGTTCAACGGCACCACAATCCACGCTTTGGTTGTTTTGCCGGCTTTTCTTTTGATATGCTCGCTCACTCAGCGTACAAGTTCATCATTTTCAAGCTGCTATCACTCCGGATAAGCCGGCCCAATCAGTGCGTCGGTATATCCTTAAGCCTGGCTGTCCCACGAGTGTATATATATAAATAGTATTATTTACCTGGTAAATATCGAATATGACTTTATCGCCAACCCGCGGTAGCAATTTGGACTCGCACTTATTCGCGGCAAAAGGTATGTTCTTCTTCAAATTATTTGTGTGATAAGTTATATTGCCAGTATCCTTTGAATTAAAAAGATTTTAATGATTAAATTTTAACTATCGCCTATTTCTAACGAATCATCCGTAGTATGTATATTCCGTGTCTTCATTGAAAAATAAAAATATATTCAGATATTGTTTCGTATGGAAGTAATAGTTAACAGGACTAGCTATAATACATGTATGCATTACTTATATACCTGTATATATCTATATATACAACTTCATTTCTTCCTTATTTAGAAAGATTTATAATTGTACAAGAATTGTGTATGTGACAAGCAGAAGCTGGAAAAAATATGTTTTAAACTAATTTAATTAAGAAAATAAATACATGTTTTGAAAAATTACAAATTAAAATATATACTAAGTTCGAAATAAGAACATTAATAATTAACAATTAACCTGAAAGCCTAAAGATATGTGGGAATAACATAATTCAAAAAAGCCAACGCTATATTTAGCTGTACGCGCGTGTAATACTTTCGTAACATGAGAAAATGCTTAGTCCACATCCTTCATATGGTAACTATATCTAACGCATGTTTCCATTCAACGGTTATTTATACAAAAAAACCATGTAACGCATACAGTCAACAATATCCAGGAGTCATAAATTCGCTGTATTTGTAGAACGGGGAACGTGAGAGAAACGGAAATCTAAAAGTGGCTCTAAGTTAGAGTTATACAATCGTACATCCGTTTCTGAGTACGCCGTATTCGCTGTTATCACCTCGCGACAACCGAGCTGGCAATTGCATTCCAACAAGCCTTTGTCATTAAAATATACAGAATACATTGTCTCTAAGAATAGAGAGTATGCTATAAATACATTTCAATTGAAAACACGACCTATTAACATAACAAGGACCGTCCCACGCAATACCCTAAATTAATATTAACATACTTAATGTATATAATGAAAGATTTTTACACGTTAGTAAAATAATAATGGTATATATTAGAACAGATAAAAGGACTTACCAAATTTTCATTGGACGTCGGGCTCGATGAAGAGGAATAACATTGCGCTTCTTTTGTCACGATTCCGCGTACGCCTTTCTCGACAAGGGTTTCAAGCTTAACGGTACCCGGTTGTAAGTGTTTAATGCGGATAGCTGAATGGCGGGTGTTCAGGAATGTTGTCACCGGATCAACAGTAAACTCAACCTAATAGACAAAATAAATTTGTAATTACTTATTGAGGTAATATATTAGGAGAGCTACGTTTAAATCTACAATTACCTCGTCTCCAACGCTCAGCTCTTGACCCAGACGTAACACTTCAGTAAATTGGAAAAATATTGTTTGGTCTCGTTCAACGAAGCGAATGTATCCAAAGCCGTGACGCAACGAGCAAACGATTCCTTGCTCCCTTCTGTTGACAATATAATAATATATATATAGTAATAAATAACAAATCGGTAAAAAATAAATGTAAAAAAAAGTAAGTATCGATAATACATACGGCTACAAAATTTTAATTCAATTAGATTACTATTAAGTTAAAAACTGCATTGCACTAGCATATTTAATTTGGCGATGCAACACAGTGTACAATGAAATATTTATTTTTTAATAGTTTTAAAAAGATTTTTTTCCTAATAAACATAATTATATTACATTTATAAAAATTATTTAAAAAAATAAATTAGAATTAAATGAAACACACCGTTCTCCTGAAACGTTAAAAGACTCATCAAGGAGAGAAATGTTTGTAGCGCGTTTTAATTGATCCCGCCTATCTACTGCCACTTGAAACTGCACCCAGTCTCCATGCCGAAGAGTAAACTCACCGCATTGATCTTTATCACCAAACGGTACCTAAAACCAGAAAGCTATCAAAAACTAGAATCAGCTAACTTTGTAGTCAATGAATAAAAAATATATATATTCATATAGAAAATGTATGAAGGTGGCATTAACACCCGTGGGAGAGTCATGACTAAGCTTATGCTGACGCTCTAATTGAGCCGCCTTGTAGTAATACCACAGGCTCACAGAATACAACCGTGAAATCTGTTTCACGCTTCGCTAACTGTTCGCTTATACTTGTACTTTGCTTCGCTGAGTGAGTGAGGATATCCGAGTCCCTTGAAGTACTGTTGAAGCGGCATAAAAAACCGGCAAAACAAACAAAAAGCGGCATGGACTCTTCGTATATAAGACACCTGTCTGTTCCGCTGCCCGCTATACCATTAAAAAGTAATAATTCAAATTGGTGCTTTGTACAGGGCACAACACCATGAGACTCCGAGGTCGCACTTCGTTATCGCCGGTAATACGAAGGACATGCTGAAGTTTTTTGGAGAGCTGAGGTGGCTCGAGTGAAACACCACACCATGTCACACGCAGAATAGGCGCTCAGACATAGAATACTGAGAATAACGCGTTTTACCATCATACCATGCTTTCTATATCATAGATTAAAATTTTGCTTAATCATAAATACCTCAGTTTCAGAATGATCCGCTGCGCGATATTTTATCCTTCCTGGAAGTGGTTCACTCTGTGCCAAACGGGATCCCCTTTCCAAAGGTTTTAGTACTTGGCCTCGCATAATCTCGGGATTTATATCTTCAAATACAACGGATCCATTAGGTAACTTAGTTATGTTGCAAGCCACTTCCTTGCCCTGTCCAAATATTAATAAAGGAATTAAAAATATATACATCTTTTTTAGTTATTTAATTTCACACATCTAAAGTCTTTAGAAAATTATTAAAAATACAAGCCATATAAACATTTTACCATGATTAAAACGATTGAACTTACATTTCTTGTTTGTATTATGAACTCAACATCATCGCCCAGGGATAGCTCCTCTTTTAATTTAGCCTCAGAATAATGAAAGAATATTTCTTTTACAACATCTGCCCTCTCGATAAAGCCAAAGTTTTCTTTCTTGGAACAGATAACGCCATGATATTTTACTGGATGTACAGGATTCTCAAAGCGAACATGACAAGCTCCAAGAATGCCTCTGCAACATTTGTTTTTTATGAAACTGCTTATCTGTTATTAGAATTTGTATTTAAATTACAACAATTTATCTCAATACTTCCAATACTTAATACTGATAATTTATGATAAAACCACCAACCTTTCGTTTGTTGCAATTTGAAAACTTACAGCATCGCCACTTTTTAAAGTCACATTTCCTTCGACATCATCCTTGGTGTAAGGCAAAAAGAAACATTCGCCACGATTTTCATACGATATCCTGCCAGTATTGTCACCTGAACCCTCTCCCTTAACCTCTGTGGTTACAATACCAGTGACCCGTGCCTCACTTTCAACTACTTCAGGTGCAATTTTTGTCACATAAGAAGCAATTGGTTTTCCAGTACGTCTATCATAAGTCATTTCAAACTCTACAGGATCACCTATCTTTAAATGATCAATATTACCACTGAATTGGCTAAAATGGAAGAACAAACGGGCCTGTCTTTCACAGCATTGTATGAATCCATAAGAGTGCTGAAAATAAATTATCTCATTAATTATATAATTTATAATGACATTTTTAATTACATTTTTAAACAATCCATTGGGAATGTAATAATAATGAATATTCTTCAATAAAACATCAAACAACTTACTAGTAATTTTTCAATGATTCCAGTTTCTCTAATGGGTGGGTTGTTTACAGAGTCATATTGTGGCGGGTTATTTGAGGAACTGGATGAATATACACCAATGGTATCACCCATAGGGGATAATATATCAATGTTGTATGTCACGCCAAATCTATTTCCTTCACTTGGATTATTCATATTATTATAGTTGTCTCTAGTAGAACTGGGAAAATCACTACTAAAAGTCCCTAAAATGCAGTATTAAATTTTAACAAGCTTCAATAACATTTATAAACTTTATTTCTTATAAAACAGCATAAACACTTACCATTTCTATAGACCTGCTTAGGTTGCATGTTAGGATGTTGCAGATCTAGAATATCTTGCAGAGGGGATACATTTGAATCTGGCGGTTGGAAATATTTCCACTGAGGATTGCCGGACATTCTTTGTTGTTATATCCAAAGGCAATATCAATTTGTATATTTTTAAATTATATATGAGTCCAAATCTCAGTTATAACCCAATATATCACAGAAAAGGTATGGTGGTAGAATAGTTTTATTATCAAAAAGAAATCACATTTTTAAAAATTGTTCCTCTAGAGAGTCATGAAAGTCTTCAAAACAAAGATCACAAATTTATGCACCAGAACACAATGAAATGATAAAAGCTGAAAATATACTTAGTCTTGTTCCTCAGATGTCTTCAATGCTTGCTGGATCAGAGTTCTTATTTGCATCACACTTTTATTTATAGCTTTCGCTGGAGCAATGCGTTTTGATCATTAACTTTTAATATTTACATATAAATAATAATTACTTAGTCTCTAAAGTTGAACTGCAACGAAAACAATGAAGAGTTAGAATAGAAACAATCTAAATATAATTCAGAACTAGAAAAATATATATGGGAAAAAAACTAAATTACAAGCGATTGCAATTAGAATCAATAGGCTTCGCGGTTATAGATTTATTTAAGACGCCACTTCAATGCGTTTAAAATATATCAAGGAAACTTAAATCGGTGTACAACTAAATTTCTTATTAAACTATCATCATTACGTACTCTAGAAATTATAAAACTGAATAATATGAAAACGTGACATCAGAGTAACACTATCATATTACTCGTTATACTTAGAATATATGTTTGTAATTAGTCGCTGAAAAGACGAAAGCGTCGCGTCGAATTATTGTTCTACATTTTATTAAGTAGATATTGACTGCCTGACAAACCGAACCAATCGTCTAACTGGAATGGTAATGCCGCTAACGATGTACGCGAAAGAATCTTAATAAGCAACAATATAACATAAAAAACTTTACACATACGACTTTATTACAAGCCTAAATAGTAATATGCAAAAATAAAGAAACAAATCTCGTAAAATAATTAAATAATTCTCACCACGATACAGCACAGCACTGACGACATACCGCCATATTGAATGTCAACATAGTAGTACTTTTGACTTTAGCATACAAAAACAATTATTTTTTATCAACAACTAATTTCAATAGTCTCTCTTATAACTGTATGAATTCCTAGAATTTATGAAATATATTAATTAAAGAATTTTTTAAAATTTTGTACTTGTTTGAAAACTAATGATGAAGACCAATCTTGAGTTTATTTTTTCTCTTTTGTAAAATTTCGGTTCAAAATCAATTTTGAATGTGGCCATTACTTTTTCATTATTTTCTATAATCTATGGCTAGACTAGACTATAAACGTAGGTTATATAGGATATGCTATGTATTTCAGAGCAAATCTCATTTTTTACTATTTTCATTGTATATAATAAAATAATATATATTTAATTTTATTCTTTTAGTTGTTTAATATAAATGTATCTATTGTTTGTATCTATTGCTTTGTTATCTGTATCCATAAATATTACATTTTGGTTATTATCTGTTATAAAATGTCACTTGAATTACAAACCAACAACTTAGACGAAACAGCGGGAAGTTTAAATTCAAAATTGAGAATCCTGAACAATGTAGAATTTATAAGACTTTTTATCTTTAAGAATGAGAATATTCTAAATCTTTATTATAATTATCTACTTCTAAATAGATGTTCTTATTTCTTCTAGATTTAATTATAAAATATTTGCTAGAAATATAATCTATTCATGTATTCAATATATGTCTATAAATCATACGACAATTTAAAGGCATATAAAATACCTGCTTCTAATGATTTATTGAAAGAAAGAGAAAAAGGCGTAAAAATTACTTTTCTACAATTATTTAATAAATCGTTGTATTGATCCAATCATGGAAAAAAGTTATATTAAGTACAACACAAGGTAGACGGTAAATTTTTCGTTCACCCCACGAATAAATTCCTATAACTTCACTTTTTAACAGAACTAATGACCCGTATGCTGCAGATAAAAGTTAAATTTTAATCATAATTTAATATTTGTATATATATAATCGAATGTACTGGAAGTTACCTAATGTCGCCATGTTCTTAGGTTTAATGCAGTATTCATAGCTACGCAATTCTCCTATAATTGATACATCCACAATGCATTTCTCTCGACTTTCAAATGACACAGAGTAAACCATTAAATCGTTGTTTCCTTTTTGCAATTAAAATTATGTTATCAATATAGTTAATAAATCCTAATCTTAATGGTATAATACATATTATATTTAAATTTCTTACCTCTACTACTTACTCAAATGATTCATTGATTTGTTACAATATACATATAAATATTTTATTACAATCTTATAACATAAGTAGTAATAATAAATAAGGATTACCTTTAGTTAATTCTCTTGTGATTATGCGTAGATGAAATAGATCATCTTTCAAGTCGTCATATAGGAACTTAGAAGTTGCTTTTGTATAAATTATATGGAATAGGTTTTTGTCAAAGAATTATGCAAAAAGTAGAGAATGATTATTGCTAGACTACATATTGAATTATTTTATTGTATTATAAACAGTTACTTACTCGAGTGTTGCTTTAATGGAATTCCAAGCGTGTGTTCAAACAGTCCTATATTATTGCTAAGTGTGTCTTTCTCAAAATGTGTATGCGCGATGCTTCTTTTTATTTTTGTGGTGTCTTAAAATATAAACAGTTTTTTTTATATGTTGTTTAGATTATCCTTATGCTTTTACAGTGCCTACATAGTTACCCGTGGGTAGCACCCGGGGTGGAAATGTGTCACCTATTAAACTACTATAAATGTTTTGTTTTGTTAATTATATAGTCATAATAGAAGAATTATTTAAGTATTGCCCTATTAATGACGATTTTGATATTAATAATATAAGATCTACTAGTGGATCCGTCAGTCATGCTACCCGGTACGACTTGCATGATATATTTTACTATATTTTGGACAAAATACATATTATAATAATGCATGCGTTCTATTGTGGTATATGAGCTATAAAAGTCCGTGCAACGGCACGGCACGGCTGAAATAACAATAGTACAATCTATTTATAAATTGTCAAATGGTTTGAGAAGATTACGAACAGATCTTATCCGTGCCGTAATAAATCACCCAGTCCATAAGATTATAAGCTAGTTCTGGGTGCATTAGTGTAACGACACAGTGTGCTGGAGCGATCGACCACTTATCACGAAGTAGCAACGTGTTGCATATTAACACACCGGGTGTTTTATTCAAATATACTGCACCAATTGATGGATAATCCAAAAGTCTTACATCTGCAACATCGCTATAAGTTATTTTAATTATGTATACTAAAATGGAAATGTAAAGACAATCTCAAGAAGGTCACGGGCAACCGCTGGACCCAAATCGCTCAAGATCGTAATAGGTGGGCGTCTTTGGGGGAGGCCTATGTCCAGCAGTGGACTTGATATGCTGATGATGATGATGATGATACTAAAAGAATCATTACTACTTTTAGATAGAAACGCATCACCAATCATACCATTGTTACTGGAACGTCGTGTATTCAATGCACTCTTGTCAGTATGTTTAATAACGTATAAATGAATTATGTAAGCTATTAGTAAAATTAAAATTGTTACAAATACGAATACTAAATGAAAGAATATACATTTTTCGCCTTTTGTAAATTTTGAATTATTATGACCGTTGACGAGCATAGCGAATTATTTCATCAATCCTCGGCCATTTAGATTTCTAATTACATGTAAGAAAAAAGGGCTTATATATGTACTAAATACTAATACCAGCCCAACTTCAACTATATGAATGAATCCTATGCTATTTTTTTATAGTATAGTGGACAAAGAGGCAGGTGGGTCTCTTGTATGGCAAGAGAACACCGGCGCCCATGAACAACCGCGTCACAGGCCACGTATTGGTTGTGTTGCCGGCTTTTTACGCCACGTAAGCGACACTTTTTAAGAGCCTCCGATATCCTCACTCACTCTGTGAAACACAGTACAAGTACCGTTGCACGCTGAGTATTCTATGAGCCCGTGGTATCACCTCGGACGAATCGGCCTAAATTAGTTCGTCCGCATGGCTCACCCACAGGCTAAAATCCCGTAATATATATCCCCTACAATCATTTTATATGAAATAACACTTTTGTCTGATTTCTATGCAGCTATGCCTATATGCCTTGAGGTTGTGGTAGTAATTCTCCAATAGTTAATAAAAGAGAAATATTAAAATATATTTTTATCCATTACATTCAAACCCTGTGTATAAATTTACAATATTGATCCGAAATGTACATTTCAAAAATATATTATTTATAGATATACAAACTTACATTTTATATAATAACAGGTAACCGCTGCGAATAATTATATTTTATGATTTCCTAAAGTTGGAATATAAGTGCTTTCCTATACTTTATAACATTGCAATATCACCGTTTATAAAAAATTCAATTCAAATATAATCACTTACAATTGAGATTCAAAATTCATAAGCACCTTATAAATTGGACGGAATTATCAGAGGAACATTATTCTAAAATTACGCGGCCTTTGGAATCATATTTTATTAGACAATTTGGCAAAATCTTATTTATCTTGCTATAAAACATTAAAAGCTAATAAATTAAAGACATGAGTTCGAAAAGGATATTAAAAACACGCGTAATTTTCATACATATAAAAACATTTTAGGAACTAAGTACTTATGTTTAGGTAAGATGAAACCGATACAATGAATTTGATAAAATATTGAATATTTTATTCCTATACAATGTGCTGAGACTTCATACTTTATACATAATTTAAGGTAAATAATGAACCATTAAGTTATTAGTGGCCGAAATCTGCATATTTGTTAAAAATAAAGTTTTTTTAAAATCTAATTAATATGGAATTTCAGTGGCCACGCAAAAACATAACGTAAATGGCTTATTTCATTTCAAGCTTTATTTTATAACTATATGTATAAATATTTTATTTGTTGATCCGTTGTGGAAGGAATCAAGTGTGATATTATAATTAAGTATAAATGGTTTAGATGTAAATTTAAAAAGCTCTAACTCACATTAATATCAATATGTTAAAATAAATTCTCTTTTTTCATCAGTAAATACTTTGTAATTTTAATAAGCTATTGTAACACAAAATAAACTGAACAACTATAACAATTATTTACATTTAATTTATTTAATTTTATTAAAATAAAGTTCGCAACACCTCATTTAAATTTAAGTGGCACATAAAATATTTTAAAGTTAATATAATAACTAACTAAATTTTATTAAATAAATGTTATCTGGTTCTATTTTAAATTTTTGTACTTAACCTAATACATTGCTTTTAAAAAATAAGTTTGTGTAAATTAAGAGATGTATTATTAGTGTTGCCCAAATGCAAGACCAAGACCAGACTTAGCCAGTCTTGGTCTTGGTCTTTCGCCAGCAGACCTGGTCTTGGTCTTGATCTTGCAGCAAGAGTCTTGCAAGTCTTGCAGTTACTTATTAGACTATTGCTATTTATTGAAGTTTACTTCAGTTCTTATAAAAACCTATCGGAATAGGAACATTTTGAGCTTGAATTAACATAGACATAGTAAAGACCAACCAGATTTATAAATGTCTAAAGATTTAACGAGAAATTCGAAAAACTAACTGCCACAATATGATTATCAACTGGCTATATGCCGTTTCCCAGGGGAGTAACTGTTTTATTAAAAACTTTTACGATTAATACGCTTAAATGTGTTAAAACACGTAAAAAACAAATTAATTACAATAATATGAATGTGTTTTTAAGAACAATATTTATCTAGAAAGAGATTGAACATTTTACTTATATAAATTGAATAAAAGAGTTCTACGATACCCGAACCCGAACTGTTATATCTACGTACTCCGTGAAACTGTACTAAGTCCTGCATGGCGCAAGAGTCTTGCAGGCTTAGTCTTGTTCTTGCATAAGTCTTGCAGGGTCTGTCTTAGTTTTGCGTCTTGCAGAACTTAGGCGGTCTAGGTCTTGCATTTGCAAGACCGACTGCAAGACTCTCGCATCGTGCGTCTGAATTTGGGCAACACTAGTATTATTGATAATACAGAGTCTCACTAATCTGACATTCATTGGTCCGTAACGATCAATAACGCTTTTCTCACTTTTCTTCTTTTCTCACCTTTCCTTAGTAAGTTAACAAACTTATAACTCGCGTATTCACCACTCTACTCGAATGCATATGACTTTTATTGCATGTTTTGTTTATAATATTTTTTATTGAATCAAATTATCCAATCGGTTAAATAATGGTAAAGAATTGCAGTCAATGTCTGGAATTGCGGTATGTCTTTCCGTTCTTAATGTTCTCAGGCTTGT